>CM042407.1:41594668-41605455 GCA_023634145.1 Thymallus thymallus | reverse complement strand
CTAACCCTAACCCTAACCCTAACCCTAACCCTAACCCTAACCCTAACCCTAACCCTAACCCTAACCCTAACCCTAACCCTAACCCTCAACCCTAACCCTAACCCTAACCCTAACCCTAACCCTAACCCTAACCCTAACCCTAACCCTAACCCTAACCCTAACCCTAACCCTAACCCTAACCCTAACCCTAACCCTAACCCTAACCCTAACCCTAACCCTAACCCTAACCCTAACCCTAACCCTAACCCTAACCCTAACCCTAACCCTAACCCTAACCCTAACCCTAACCCTAACCCTAACCCTAACCCTAACCCTAACCCTAACCCTAACCCTAACCCTAACCCTAACCCTAACCCTAACCCTAACCCTAACCCTAACCCTAACCCTAACCCTAACCCTAACCCTAACCCTAACCCTAACCCTAACCCTAACCCTAACCCTAACCCTAACCCTAACCCTAACCCTAACCCTAACCCTAACCCTAACCCTAACCCTAACCCTAACCCTAACCCTAACCCTAACCCTAACCCTAACCCTAACCCTAACCCTAACCCTAACCCTAACCCTAACCCTAACCCTAACCCTAACCCTAACCCTAACCCTAACCCTAACCCTAACCCTAACCCTAACCCTAACCCTAACCCTAACCCTAACCCTAACCCTAACCCTAACCCTAACCCTAACCCTAACCCTAACCCTAACCCTAACCCTAACCCTAACCCTAACCCTAACCCTAACCCTAACCCTAACCCTAACCCTAACCCTAACCCTAACCCTAACCCTAACCCTAACCCTAACCCTAACCCTAACCCTAACCCTAACCCTAACCCTAACCCTAACCCTAACCCTAACCCTAACCCTAACCCTAACCCTAACCCTAACCCTAACCCTAACCCTAACCCTAACCCTAACCCTAACCCTAACCCTAACCCTAACCCTAACCCTAACCCTAACCCTAACCCTAACCCTAACCCTAACCCTAACCCTAACCCTAACCCTAACCCTAACCCTAACCCTAACCCTAACCCTAACCCTAACCCTAACCCTAACCCTAACCCTAACCCTAACCCTAACCCTAACCCTAACCCTAACCCTAACCCTAACCCTAACCCTAACCCTAACCCTAACCCTAACCCTAACCCTAACCCTAACCCTAACCCTAACCCTAACCCTAACCCTAACCCTAACCCTAACCCTAACCCTAACCCTAACCCTAACCCTAACCCTAACCCTAACCCTAACCCTAACCCTAACCCTAACCCTAACCCTAACCCTAACCCTAACCCTAACCCTAACCCTAACCCTAACCCTAACCCTAACCCTAACCCTAACCCTAACCCTAACCCTAACCCTAACCCTAACCCTAACCCTAACCCTAACCCTAACCCTAACCCTAACCCTAACCCTAACCCTAACCCTAACCCTAACCCTAACCCTAACCCTAACCCTAACCCTAACCCTAACCCTAACCCTAACCCTAACCCTAACCCTAACCCTAACCCTAACCCTAACCCTAACCCTAACCCTAACCCTAACCCTAACCCTAACCCTAACCCTAACCCTAACCCTAACCCTAACCCTAACCCTAACCCTAACCCTAACCCTAACCCTAACCCTAACCCTAACCCTAACCCTAACCCTAACCCTAACCCTAACCCTAACCCTAACCCTAACCCTAACCCTAACCCTAACCCTAACCCTAACCCTAACCCTAACCCTAACCCTAACCCTAACCCTAACCCTAACCCTAACCCTAACCCTAACCCTAACCCTAACCCTAACCCTAACCCTAACCCTAACCCTAACCCTAACCCTAACCCTAACCCTAACCCTAACCCTAACCCTAACCCTAACCCTAACCCTAACCCTAACCCTAACCCTAACCCTAACCCTAACCCTAACCCTAACCCTAACCCTAACCCTAACCCTAACCCTAACCCTAACCCTAACCCTAACCCTAACCCTAACCCTAACCCTAACCCTAACCCTAACCCTAACCCTAACCCTAACCCTAACCCTAACCCTAACCCTAACCCTAACCCTAACCCTAACCCTAACCCTAACCCTAACCCTAACCCTAACCCTAACCCTAACCCTAACCCTAACCCTAACCCTAACCCTAACCCTAACCCTAACCCTAACCCTAACCCTAACCCTAACCCTAACCCTAACCCTAACCCTAACCCTAACCCTAACCCTAACCCTAACCCTAACCCTAACCCTAACCCTAACCCTAACCCTAACCCTAACCCTAACCCTAACCCTAACCCTAACCCTAACCCTAACCCTAACCCTAACCCTAACCCTAACCCTAACCCTAACCCTAACCCTAACCCTAACCCTAACCCTAACCCTAACCCTAACCCTAACCCTAACCCTAACCCTAACCCTAACCCTAACCCTAACCCTAACCCTAACCCTAACCCTAACCCTAACCCTAACCCTAACCCTAACCCTAACCCTAACCCTAACCCTAACCCTAACCCTAACCCTAACCCTAACCCTAACCCTAACCCTAACCCTAACCCTAACCCTAACCCTAACCCTAACCCTAACCCTAACCCTAACCCTAACCCTAACCCTAACCCTAACCCTAACCCTAACCCTAACCCTAACCCTAACCCTAACCCTAACCCTAACCCTAACCCTAACCCTAACCCTAACCCTAACCCTAACCCTAACCCTAACCCTAACCCTAACCCTAACCCTAACCCTAACCCTAACCCTAACCCTAACCCTAACCCTAACCCTAACCCTAACCCTAACCCTAACCCTAACCCTAACCCTAACCCTAACCCTAACCCTAACCCTAACCCTAACCCTAACCCTAACCCTAACCCTAACCCTAACCCTAACCCTAACCCTAACCCTAACCCTAACCCTAACCCTAACCCTAACCCTAACCCTAACCCTAACCCTAACCCTAACCCTAACCCTAACCCTAACCCTAACCCTAACCCTAACCCTAACCCTAACCCTAACCCTAACCCTAACCCTAACCCTAACCCTAACCCTAACCCTAACCCTAACCCTAACCCTAACCCTAACCCTAACCCTAACCCTAACCCTAACCCTAACCCTAACCCTAACCCTAACCCTAACCCTAACCCTAACCCTAACCCTAACCCTAACCCTAACCCTAACCCTAACCCTAACCCTAACCCTAACCCTAACCCTAACCCTAACCCTAACCCTAACCCTAACCCTAACCCTAACCCTAACCCTAACCCTAACCCTAACCCTAACCCTAACCCTAACCCTAACCCTAACCCTAACCCTAACCCTAACCCTAACCCTAACCCTAACCCTAACCCTAACCCTAACCCTAACCCTAACCCTAACCCTAACCCTAACCCTAACCCTAACCCTAACCCTAACCCTAACCCTAACCCTAACCCTAACCCTAACCCTAACCCTAACCCTAACCCTAACCCTAACCCTAACCCTAACCCTAACCCTAACCCTAACCCTAACCCTAACCCTAACCCTAACCCTAACCCTAACCCTAACCCTAACCCTAACCCTAACCCTAACCCTAACCCTAACCCTAACCCTAACCCTAACCCTAACCCTAACCCTAACCCTAACCCTAACCCTAACCCTAACCCTAACCCTAACCCTAACCCTAACCCTAACCCTAACCCTAACCCTAACCCTAACCCTAACCCTAACCCTAACCCTAACCCTAACCCTAACCCTAACCCTAACCCTAACCCTAACCCTAACCCTAACCCTAACCCTAACCCTAACCCTAACCCTAACCCTAACCCTAACCCTAACCCTAACCCTAACCCTAACCCTAACCCTAACCCTAACCCTAACCCTAACCCTAACCCTAACCCTAACCCTAACCCTAACCCTAACCCTAACCCTAACCCTAACCCTAACCCTAACCCTAACCCTAACCCTAACCCTAACCCTAACCCTAACCCTAACCCTAACCCTAACCCTAACCCTAACCCTAACCCTAACCCTAACCCTAACCCTAACCCTAACCCTAACCCTAACCCTAACCCTAACCCTAACCCTAACCCTAACCCTAACCCTAACCCTAACCCTAACCCTAACCCTAACCCTAACCCTAACCCTAACCCTAACCCTAACCCTAACCCTAACCCTAACCCTAACCCTAACCCTAACCCTAACCCTAACCCTAACCCTAACCCTAACCCTAACCCTAACCCTAACCCTAACCCTAACCCTAACCCTAACCCTAACCCTAACCCTAACCCTAACCCTAACCCTAACCCTAACCCTAACCCTAACCCTAACCCTAACCCTAACCCTAACCCTAACCCTAACCCTAACCCTAACCCTAACCCTAACCCTAACCCTAACCCTAACCCTAACCCTAACCCTAACCCTAACCCTAACCCTAACCCTAACCCTAACCCTAACCCTAACCCTAACCCTAACCCTAACCCTAACCCTAACCCTAACCCTAACCCTAACCCTAACCCTAACCCTAACCCTAACCCTAACCCTAACCCTAACCCTAACCCTAACCCTAACCCTAACCCTAACCCTAACCCTAACCCTAACCCTAACCCTAACCCTAACCCTAACCCTAACCCTAACCCTAACCCTAACCCTAACCCTAACCCTAACCCTAACCCTAACCCTAACCCTAACCCTAACCCTAACCCTAACCCTAACCCTAACCCTAACCCTAACCCTAACCCTAACCCTAACCCTAACCCTAACCCTAACCCTAACCCTAACCCTAACCCTAACCCTAACCCTAACCCTAACCCTAACCCTAACCCTAACCCTAACCCTAACCCTAACCCTAACCCTAACCCTAACCCTAACCCTAACCCTAACCCTAACCCTAACCCTAACCCTAACCCTAACCCTAACCCTAACCCTAACCCTAACCCTAACCCTAACCCTAACCCTAACCCTAACCCTAACCCTAACCCTAACCCTAACCCTAACCCTAACCCTAACCCTAACCCTAACCCTAACCCTAACCCTAACCCTAACCCTAACCCTAACCCTAACCCTAACCCTAACCCTAACCCTAACCCTAACCCTAACCCTAACCCTAACCCTAACCCTAACCCTAACCCTAACCCTAACCCTAACCCTAACCCTAACCCTAACCCTAACCCTAACCCTAACCCTAACCCTAACCCTAACCCTAACCCTAACCCTAACCCTAACCCTAACCCTAACCCTAACCCTAACCCTAACCCTAACCCTAACCCTAACCCTAACCCTAACCCTAACCCTAACCCTAACCCTAACCCTAACCCTAACCCTAACCCTAACCCTAACCCTAACCCTAACCCTAACCCTAACCCTAACCCTAACCCTAACCCTAACCCTAACCCTAACCCTAACCCTAACCCTAACCCTAACCCTAACCCTAACCCTAACCCTAACCCTAACCCTAACCCTAACCCTAACCCTAACCCTAACCCTAACCCTAACCCTAACCCTAACCCTAACCCTAACCCTAACCCTAACCCTAACCCTAACCCTAACCCTAACCCTAACCCTAACCCTAACCCTAACCCTAACCCTAACCCTAACCCTAACCCTAACCCTAACCCTAACCCTAACCCTAACCCTAACCCTAACCCTAACCCTAACCCTAACCCTAACCCTAACCCTAACCCTAACCCTAACCCTAACCCTAACCCTAACCCTAACCCTAACCCTAACCCTAACCCTAACCCTAACCCTAACCCTAACCCTAACCCTAACCCTAACCCTAACCCTAACCCTAACCCTAACCCTAACCCTAACCCTAACCCTAACCCTAACCCTAACCCTAACCCTAACCCTAACCCTAACCCTAACCCTAACCCTAACCCTAACCCTAACCCTAACCCTAACCCTAACCCTAACCCTAACCCTAACCCTAACCCTAACCCTAACCCTAACCCTAACCCTAACCCTAACCCTAACCCTAACCCTAACCCTAACCCTAACCCTAACCCTAACCCTAACCCTAACCCTAACCCTAACCCTAACCCTAACCCTAACCCTAACCCTAACCCTAACCCTAACCCTAACCCTAACCCTAACCCTAACCCTAACCCTAACCCTAACCCTAACCCTAACCCTAACCCTAACCCTAACCCTAACCCTAACCCTAACCCTAACCCTAACCCTAACCCTAACCCTAACCCTAACCCTAACCCTAACCCTAACCCTAACCCTAACCCTAACCCTAACCCTAACCCTAACCCTAACCCTAACCCTAACCACTAACCCTAACCCTAACCCTAACCCTAACCCTAACCCTAACCCTAACCCTAACCCTAACCCTAACCCTAACCCTAACCCTAACCCTAACCCTAACCCTAACCCTAACCCTAACCCTAACCCTAACCCTAACCCTAACCCTAACCCTAACCCTAACCCTAACCCTAACCCTAACCCTAACCCTAACCCTAACCCTAACCCTAACCCTAACCCTAACCCTAACCCTAACCCTAACCCTAACCCTAACCCTAACCCTAACCCTAACCCTAACCCTAACCCTAACCCTAACCCTAACCCTAACCCTAACCCTAACCCTAACCCTAACCCTAACCCTAACCCTAACCCTAACCCTAACCCTAACCCTAACCCTAACCCTAACCCTAACCCTAACCCTAACCCTAACCCTAACCCTAACCCTAACCCTAACCCTAACCCTAACCCTAACCCTAACCCTAACCCTAACCCTAACCCTAACCCTAACCCTAACCCTAACCCTAACCCTAACCCTAACCCTAACCCTAACCCTAACCCTAACCCTAACCCTAACCCTAACCCTAACCCTAACCCTAACCCTAACCCTAACCCTAACCCTAACCCTAACCCTAACCCTAACCCTAACCCTAACCCTAACCCTAACCCTAACCCTAACCCTAACCCTAACCCTAACCCTAACCCTAACCCTAACCCTAACCCTAACCCTAACCCTAACCCTAACCCTAACCCTAACCCTAACCCTAACCCTAACCCTAACCCTAACCCTAACCCTAACCCTAACCCTAACCCTAACCCTAACCCTAACCCTAACCCTAACCCTAACCCTAACCCTAACCCTAACCCTAACCCTAACCCTAACCCTAACCCTAACCCTAACCCTAACCCTAACCCTAACCCTAACCCTAACCCTAACCCTAACCCTAACCCTAACCCTAACCCTAACCCTAACCCTAACCCTAACCCTAACCCTAACCCTAACCCTAACCCTAACCCTAACCCTAACCCTAACCCTAACCCTAACCCTAACCCTAACCCTAACCCTAACCCTAACCCTAACCCTAACCCTAACCCTAACCCTAACCCTAACCCTAACCCTAACCCTAACCCTAACCCTAACCCTAACCCTAACCCTAACCCTAACCCTAACCCTAACCCTAACCCTAACCCTAACCCTAACCCTAACCCTAACCCTAACCCTAACCCTAACCCTAACCCTAACCCTAACCCTAACCCTAACCCTAACCCTAACCCTAACCCTAACCCTAACCCTAACCCTAACCCTAACCCTAACCCTAACCCTAACCCTAACCCTAACCCTAACCCTAACCCTAACCCTAACCCTAACCCTAACCCTAACCCTAACCCTAACCCTAACCCTAACCCTAACCCTAACCCTAACCCTAACCCTAACCCTAACCCTAACCCTAACCCTAACCCTAACCCTAACCCTAACCCTAACCCTAACCCTAACCCTAACCCTAACCCTAACCCTAACCCTAACCCTAACCCTAACCCTAACCCTAACCCTAACCCTAACCCTAACCCTAACCCTAACCCTAACCCTAACCCTAACCCTAACCCTAACCCTAACCCTAACCCTAACCCTAACCCTAACCCTAACCCTAACCCTAACCCTAACCCTAACCCTAACCCTAACCCTAACCCTAACCCTAACCCTAACCCTAACCCTAACCCTAACCCTAACCCTAACCCTAACCCTAACCCTAACCCTAACCCTAACCCTAACCCTAACCCTAACCCTAACCCTAACCCTAACCCTAACCCTAACCCTAACCCTAACCCTAACCCTAACCCTAACCCTAACCCTAACCCTAACCCTAACCCTAACCCTAACCCTAACCCTAACCCTAACCCTAACCCTAACCCTAACCCTAACCCTAACCCTAACCCTAACCCTAACCCTAACCCTAACCCTAACCCTAACCCTAACCCTAACCCTAACCCTAACCCTAACCCTAACCCTAACCCTAACCCTAACCCTAACCCTAACCCTAACCCTAACCCTAACCCTAACCCTAACCCTAACCCTAACCCTAACCCTAACCCTAACCCTAACCCTAACCCTAACCCTAACCCTAACCCTAACCCTAACCCTAACCCTAACCCTAACCCTAACCCTAACCCTAACCCTAACCCTAACCCTAACCCTAACCCTAACCCTAACCCTAACCCTAACCCTAACCCTAACCCTAACCCTAACCCTAACCCTAACCCTAACCCTAACCCTAACCCTAACCCTAACCCTAACCCTAACCCTAACCCTAACCCTAACCCTAACCCTAACCCTAACCCTAACCCTAACCCTAACCCTAACCCTAACCCTAACCCTAACCCTAACCCTAACCCTAACCCTAACCCTAACCCTAACCCTAACCCTAACCCTAACCCTAACCCTAACCCTAACCCTAACCCTAACCCTAACCCTAACCCTAACCCTAACCCTAACCCTAACCCTAACCCTAACCCTAACCCTAACCCTAACCCTAACCCTAACCCTAACCCTAACCCTAACCCTAACCCTAACCCTAACCCTAACCCTAACCCTAACCCTAACCCTAACCCTAACCCTAACCCTAACCCTAACCCTAACCCTAACCCTAACCCTAACCCTAACCCTAACCCTAACCCTAACCCTAACCCTAACCCTAACCCTAACCCTAACCCTAACCCTAACCCTAACCCTAACCCTAACCCTAACCCTAACCCTAACCCTAACCCTAACCCTAACCCTAACCCTAACCCTAACCCTAACCCTAACCCTAACCCTAACCCTAACCCTAACCCTAACCCTAACCCTAACCCTAACCCTAACCCTAACCCTAACCCTAACCCTAACCCTAACCCTAACCCTAACCCTAACCCTAACCCTAACCCTAACCCTAACCCTAACCCTAACCCTAACCCTAACCCTAACCCTAACCCTAACCCTAACCCTAACCCTAACCCTAACCCTAACCCTAACCCTAACCCTAACCCTAACCCTAACCCTAACCCTAACCCTAACCCTAACCCTAACCCTAACCCTAACCCTAACCCTAACCCTAACCCTAACCCTAACCCTAACCCTAACCCTAACCCTAACCCTAACCCTAACCCTAACCCTAACCCTAACCCTAACCCTAACCCTAACCCTAACCCTAACCCTAACCCTAACCCTAACCCTAACCCTAACCCTAACCCTAACCCTAACCCTAACCCTAACCCTAACCCTAACCCTAACCCTAACCCTAACCCTAACCCTAACCCTAACCCTAACCCTAACCCTAACCCTAACCCTAACCCTAACCCTAACCCTAACCCTAACCCTAACCCTAACCCTAACCCTAACCCTAACCCTAACCCTAACCCTAACCCTAACCCTAACCCTAACCCTAACCCTAACCCTAACCCTAACCCTAACCCTAACCCTAACCCTAACCCTAACCCTAACCCTAACCCTAACCCTAACCCTAACCCTAACCCTAACCCTAACCCTAACCCTAACCCTAACCCTAACCCTAACCCTAACCCTAACCCTAACCCTAACCCTAACCCTAACCCTAACCCTAACCCTAACCCTAACCCTAACCCTAACCCTAACCCTAACCCTAACCCTAACCCTAACCCTAACCCTAACCCTAACCCTAACCCTAACCCTAACCCTAACCCTAACCCTAACCCTAACCCTAACCCTAACCCTAACCCTAACCCTAACCCTAACCCTAACCCTAACCCTAACCCTAACCCTAACCCTAACCCTAACCCTAACCCTAACCCTAACCCTAACCCTAACCCTAACCCTAACCCTAACCCTAACCCTAACCCTAACCCTAACCCTAACCCTAACCCTAACCCTAACCCTAACCCTAACCCTAACCCTAACCCTAACCCTAACCCTAACCCTAACCCTAACCCTAACCCTAACCCTAACCCTAACCCTAACCCTAACCCTAACCCTAACCCTAACCCTAACCCTAACCCTAACCCTAACCCTAACCCTAACCCTAACCCTAACCCTAACCCTAACCCTAACCCTAACCCTAACCCTAACCCTAACCCTAACCCTAACCCTAACCCTAACCCTAACCCTAACCCTAACCCTAACCCTAACCCTAACCCTAACCCTAACCCTAACCCTAACCCTAACCCTAACCCTAACCCTAACCCTAACCCTAACCCTAACCCTAACCCTAACCCTAACCCTAACCCTAACCCTAACCCTAACCCTAACCCTAACCCTAACCCTAACCCTAACCCTAACCCTAACCCTAACCCTAACCCTAACCCTAACCCTAACCCTAACCCTAACCCTAACCCTAACCCTAACCCTAACCCTAACCCTAACCCTAACCCTAACCCTAACCCTAACCCTAACCCTAACCCTAACCCTAACCCTAACCCTAACCCTAACCCTAACCCTAACCCTAACCCTAACCCTAACCCTAACCCTAACCCTAACCCTAACCCTAACCCTAACCCTAACCCTAACCCTAACCCTAACCCTAACCCTAACCCTAACCCTAACCCTAACCCTAACCCTAACCCTAACCCTAACCCTAACCCTAACCCTAACCCTA
>CM042407.1:41442168-41592168 GCA_023634145.1 Thymallus thymallus | reverse complement strand
AGTAATGACTGATTGAAGATGATTGGCCAGACCCTGCAGATGGAAACAGCCTGATAAGCCTCGCTGTTAATCTCAATCTTTTCAAGTGAAAAAACTGTTTAAATCTTTTGATTAATCTAGTTAAGATTGTCACTTCTATTTAAGGCTGAGCTTAATAAGAGTTTTATTGTCAGGGTCAGGGTCAGGATCAGGATCAGGGTCAGGGTTGAATGGGTTGGACACGATGAATTCATCTGGTTCAGTCTCTCTCAGGCATCACCTAATTCTGAACAGCTAGGAAGTCTAGACTTCAGTTTAATCATGGTTTATCTGTTACACGGGACAAATCACTTTATAAATGTTAATGTGGTTTGACTGTTTTGAGTGCAAAGCAAGAAGATAATGAATATTTAGGAGAGTAGATTGCCTGGGTTTCCACAGGGTTCCAGCACTAACACCTTAACTCCTCCAATCATCAAGCACTTGATTAGCTAGTTGAATTACTGAAGTGTTCGGAACAACGTGCATTCTCACGTGTTTTGTCCAATGTTTTGTTCTCTCTGATTAAAATGTGTGTTAAGGCAGATGCATGTTTCATCATAGGAAATAGAATACGCTGTAGCTTTAAATGATCAGCCTTTCCTGCTTCCACAAAGGATAAAGTACAGTGGGAGGGGCCACTGGTGTGCTGCACAAGGCACAAGGCTTGCACGTGATTCTGTTGCCGTCTTGAAAGGAAAGTGAGTATATACCATTTGATTTCAATGTAACTACAGTATTGTAAAAACACATGCTTCAAACTGTATTTGTATCATTCATAACAATCAGGAATAACTTGCAAATAGGTTTTGTGAACTTTGCCTTGTTAGTCTTTATCACCCACGTTATAATCATACAGACTGTCTGTTAAGAAATGTAGAATGAGGCAGGCCAGAAGCCAATCAGACAGTAGCTACAGCTAAATAAACTCATAGGCTCACTATGTTCCCGCACTGCTTATATTGACATGAACTGACTTTATATCAATACATATAATGTGTCATTCTCATCTGTGAAAGGAAAGTAAGTTGTGATTGTTTTGACAGACCATTTAGCCATGTCCTGTACTATGAGAAGTCTGGTGGAGGATGATGACAGATACCTGAAGTCCTTCCAGCTGTTCCTGGAGCGCTCCTCTGAGCACCAGTGCATGCAGGACTTTATCCATGGCATCCTGCCTGACATACTAGTCAGGTAACAGTTCTGATGTACTAGCCAGGTAACAGTTCTGGCGTACTAGCCAGGTAACAGTTCTGACATACTTATCAGATAACAGTTCTGACGTACTTATCAGATAACAGTTCTGACGTACTAGCCAGGTAACAGTTCTGATGTACTAGTCAGGTAACAGTTCTGACATACTATGTAACAGTTCTGACATACTTATCAGATAACAGTTCCGATGTACTAGTCAGATAACAGTTCTGATGTACTAGCCAGGTAACAGTTCTGACCTACTATCCAGGCAACAGTTCTGATGTACTAATCAGGTAACAGTTCTGACATACTATGTAACAGTTCTGACGTACTAGCCAGGTAACAGTTCTGACGTACTAGTCAGGTAACAGTTCTGACCTACTAGCCAGGCAACAGTTCTGACGTACTAGCCAGGTAACAGTTCTGACATACTAGCAAAGTAACAGTTCTGTCATACTGATCAGGAAACAGTTCTGATATGCTAGCCAGACAACAGTTCTGTCATACTGATCAGGTAACAGTTCTGGCATACTAGCCCAAGTATGGCTACAATTTCCAGGACCCCATGTTAGACAGAACATCTCAAGGGCATTTCTTAGGATGTAATTAAGTCTCTGAGGATCTTACACAGTATATGTTTCATGCTAGTACTAGTACCTTTCCTGAAAGCACAATGTTCTTCCTGTTTCTTCCCCAGCATTGGAGAGGGAAAAGCCAATCTTAATATGATGGGAGTTGGAAGTGGAGCAGGTGAGAAATAACCATGCTGTCACAAAGGGTTAAACTATCATAGATAAACATTTGTTGAGCAAATTCAAATATTTACTCTTTGTTTAATCCTCTACACACATACCTCATGATTTGAGGACTGATAAAAGCCTAAAATGGCTGATTTGAGGACTGATAAAAGCCTAAAATGGCTGATTTGAGGACTGATAAAAGCCTAAAATGGCTGATTTGAGGACTGATAAAAGCCTAAAATGGCTGATTTGAGGACTGATAAAAGCCTAAAATGGCTGATTTGAGGACTGATAAAAGCCTAAAATGGCTGATTTGAGGACTGATAAAAGCCTAAAATGGCTGATTTGAGCACTGATAAAAGCCTAAAATGGCTGATTTGAGCACTGATAAAAGCCTAAAATGGCTGATTTGAGCACTGATAAAAGCCTAAAATGGCTGATTTGAGCACTGATAAAAGCCTAAATTGGAACGCAGTGGCTGTACAGTAACATGCTATACATTTTACATGACGCAACTTACAGGAGCAATTAAGAAGTGCCTTGCTCAAGGGCACATTGACAGATGTTTCACCTAGTCGGCTCTGAGATTCTAACAAGCGACCTTTCAGTTACTGGTCCAATGCGCTTAACCACTAGGCTACCGAAATAACATCAGAGTTTGACTGACAGTCTTTCTGAACTTGAGCACCTCCAGTGACAAGAAGTTGCCCCCATCTCTCCCGCTAATTGGGCAACTTTTGCACAATTCTTGTTGTCTGAGTGAGGGAAATGCTGTAAATTAAGAGGACTCTATGTATTTTGAAAGATGAGACGTTGCAGATTATAATAAATACCACTGATGTCATACAAGGAAGCCAAACACCCGTCCAAATGTGAACTTCACATGTCCATATAGATAGATAGGTACTTTATTGCTCCCCCGGGGGGGAAATTTCATTGTCAAGCAGCTACAACAAAACACAGGGCAGGTGCAAAATGCCACAACGAAAAGTACACAAAAGACAGATACACGGTACATGATACATAGAGCGGCAGTATGAAAAAGTATAGAAATACAAGATATCTGGAGTGCAAAAAAAAAGCTATAAAAAGACATTGCATAGTATGAGTGGTTGGCTGAATATGTACACTATACATTGGTGGATGTTGGATGGTTAACTATACTATACAGGTCGATGGCAGAGAAATACTTCAGTAGCTAAAAATGCGTATGATATGAGCGAGGGTAATAATAGTTTACTTAATAGACAGACTGGGTAAATTAACAGGTAAGTGAAAATTTTGCATGGTTAAATTAGTTAAATTAGCTGTACAGTTAGGTATACAGTTATATTTACAGATAAGTGAATACTTGCATGTTTACACAAACTGTACAGGTAAATGACAGGAAGAGATACTTTAATAGCTAAATGTGTGTATGATATCATTTGGGGTAATAATAGTAATTCCCTTAAAATACAGTCCTTAGTGCGCAGGGTTTAATTACAGACAACTGCACTTATTGCACATTCGATATACTAAAAGCAATGAGAAAAGGTGCAACTGGCAGGATACTAATATGCATTCCTGAGTGAATGCCTACGTCCAATAATTACTTACAATATTGCATGTGATATAATATAACAACTGTACATGAGTATGTATATACAGACCTGTATGAATAAATAGGTCCTGAGTGGATGAGTGCTGACGGACCAGAGTTACTCACGGATGGATGCATAATTGTTAAACTAGGTCCTAGCACCCCAACAGTTCCAGATCTATGTTGCCGACGGCACGGCACCCCGGTGAGGCATTATATAGTCTCATAGCCGCCGGCAGGAAGGACCTCCTGTAGCGCTCTCTGGCACACCGTGGTGGGATCAGTCTGTGACTGAAAGTGCTCCTCTGCGTCATAACCATAGTGTGCAGAGGGTGGGTGACGTTGTCCATGATGGCCAGCAGTTTGGCCAGGATCCGTCTCTCCGCCACCTCCTCTAGAGTGTCAAGGCTCATCCCCAGGACAGAGCTAGCCTTCCTGATCAGCTTATTTACCCGAGAAGCATCACCGGCTTTGATGTTTGCTCCCCAGCACACCACTGCAAAAAAGATGGCACTGGCCACCACAGACTGGTAGAAGGTATGCAGTAGTTTACTGCACACGTTAAAGGACCTGAGCCTCCTCAGAAAGTAGAGTCGGCTCTGGCCCTTTTTGTACAGGGCCCCGGTGTTACCAGCCCATTCCAGTCTGTTGCCCATATGGACACCCAGGAACTTGTATGACTCAACCATTTCCACATCCGTCCCCTTTATAGGGACTGCAGTCAGTTGTGCCTTGGTTCTCCTGAAGTCCACCACCATCTCCTTAGTTTTGCTGATGTTGAGCTGAAGGTGGTTCTGCTCACACCACAACACAAAGTCACTGATTGTGCTCCTGTACTCCTCCTCCTGCCCACCCCTGATGCACCCTACAATAGCAGAGTCATCCGAGAACTTCTGTAGGTGGCATGTCTCAGAGTTATATCTGAAGTCTGAGGTGTAGAGGGTGAACAGGAAGGGGGACAGGACCGTACCCTGGGGGGCCCCTGTGTTGCTAACAGCCCGTTCTGACACACAGCTCTGTAGTCGCACAAATTGTGGCCTACCGGTCAGGTAGTCCGTGACCCAGGAGACTAAGGGTGCTTCCACTTTCATCCTCCTCATCTTCTCACCCAGTAGCAGGGGCTGAATGGTGTTGAAGGCACTGGAGAAGTCAAAAAACATAACCCTCACAGTTCAACCTGCGTTGTCCAGGTGAGAGTAGGCCCTCTGCAGAAGGTAGATGATTGCATCATCCACCCCGATTTTGCGCTGGTATGCAAACTGCAGGGGGTCCATTGATGAACACACCAGGGGTCTGAGGTGAGCGAGGACTAACCTTTCCTGGGTCTTCATGATGTGGGATGTTAGCGCTACAGGTCTGAAGTCATTCAGGACAGTGGGGTGTGCCTTCTTGGGCACTGGGACGAGGCAGGATGTTTTCCACAGCACAGGGACCCTTTCTAGGCTCAGGCTAAGGTTGAAGTGACTCTGGAGTATTCCACACAGTTGGTCAGCACAGACCCTCAGCACCCTTGGGCTGATGCCATCAGGGCCCGCCGCTTTCCACTGGTGTAGTCTCTCCAGCTCTCTCTTCACTTGGTTGGTGGTGAAAGCCAGCCCAGGTGGGGAGGTGGGGGGAAGGGGGGTGTTGAGGATCAGTCCAGGGGGGGGCAGGGGCAGAGGTGGGGTCACTGATTGTCTCAGCAGAGGTGCTGTGAGCAAAGTGGGGGTGGGATAGCCGTGAGGGTGTGTGGTCTGGGGAGCTGGAGGGGAGGTGGACAGGGCCAGTATCGAACCTGTTAAAAAATTGGTTCAGCTCATTGGCTCTGTCCTGGGTCCCCTCCGTCTGCCCACTGTTTGACTTTTTGAAGCCAGTGATATTTCTCATACCCTTCCACACCTCTCTCACCTGGCTCTGCCTCAGCTTGTCCTCCATCTTCTCCTTATATACTCTCTTCCCCTCAGCAATCCGCAACTTCAGCTCCCTCTGGACGCATTTCAATTTGTCCTTGTCCTTCTCCTTGAAGGCCCTCTTCTTCTCATTCAGCAGGGCCTTCAGGTCGCTGGTGACCCAGGGTTTATTGTTTGGGAAACAGCGTACCTTCCTGGTGGGTACAGTGTTGTCTACACAAAAATTAATATAGTCTGTTATGCAGTCAGTGAGTCCATCGATGTCCTCCCCATGAGCCTCACAGAGCACATCCCAGTCTGTTGTTTCAAAGCAGTCCTGTAGGGCCTCATTCGCCTCTAGGGACCATCTCCTAATAGTCCTGGTGGTTGCAGGCTGCTGTTGGACCATAGGCCTGTAGAGTGGGGTGAGGTGGACAAGGTTGTGATCCGATCTACCGAGGGGAGGGAGTGCAGTGGAGTTGTATGCATCCTTCACATTAGCATATAACAAGTCCAGAGTTTTATTATTCCTGGTTGGGCACTTCACGAACTGTTTGAACATGGGCAGCATTGAAGAGAGAGATGCATGGTTAAAATCCCCCGAAATGGCAAGGAAAGCACTGGGATGCGCTGTCTGTAACCTCGCGATAACAGAGTGGATGACGTCACACGCTGCGTTTGCGTCAGCAGAGGGCGGGATGTAAACAATAACAGCAATGGCCGCTGTGAATTCCCTCGGCAAATAGTAGGGTCTCAGGCTAACGGCTAGCAGTTCAATGTCCGGGCTACAAAACTGTTCCTTAAGAGTAATATGTTTCGGATGACACCATCTGTTGTTAACTAATAAAGCCAGCCCACCACCCTTACTCTTACCGGAAGAGACGCGATCCCTGTCCGCTGTGATGGTCTGGAAACCGTCGATAGTGACGTTCTGTATGGGGATGTTATCGTTCAGCCAAGTCTCAGTAAAACACATTAGGCTCGTTTCCCGATAAATCCTTTGTCCACGAACAAGTCCCGCCAACTCATCCATCTTGTTATGTAGACACCTAACATTGCCCATAATAATAGACGGTATAACCGGCTTGTACTTGAACCTCCTCCGCTTTGCCTTACATTTCAATCCCGCCCTGCATCCACGGCGTCGTCTTTTCAATTCGTCCGGAATATCAAACTTTTCCCTGGGGAGCAGCAGCGCTGCGTGGGCTAAATCCAGGAGCTGGGCTCGGTTGTAAACAATAACAGTTGACGACTCCTGTCGACGTTCAGCTGCGATAAAATCCATAATCCTGAACTGTTATAGTTCGACTGTAGCAAAATAAAAAATAAAACTAAGAAAAAAGACGAAAATAGACGAAAGAAACGAACTAAAACAACAATTAATGCACGAACAACGGGAGCTGCTTAACAGGCGACCACTCAGGGCGGAGCCAAACTTATCATAAAACTCAAGTGGTATACAGTGTCAACGTTTATGATCACGATGTTGATGTATAGTTACAAGATGACATGGCGTCATACCCTGGGTTGTTCTGAACAGAATAAGCCTATATTTGTTTATTGTGAAGAAAATTTGCCACTGAACACGCACTCGACTCCTTTTTATGTGCACCAAAATTATGATTGGTTTCCCTGAATTGCATTGTGAAAGCCTCACACTGTAATATTATATTTTAGAACTTAGCCTGGCAATAGAACAGGCTTTCAAATTATTACCACCTGACCCAGATTGTGATTTATAATGGACAGATTCTGGATTGCATAAACATCAACAATAATTGTGTGATGGTGGAGATGCAGGGTTGTGTTTGTATTTATGTATTATGGATCCCCATTAGTTGCTGCAGAATTAAGGCAGTTTATACAGTTTTTAAAACATTAATACATTCACAGATTTGACAACAGACTGTGTGCCCTCAGGTCCCTACTCCGCCACTACCACATATCTACAGTACAACATCTATGTATACGTGTGTGTATGTTATCGTGTGTGTGTTTATACCATTTAATGACATCACAAAATAGACAATAGTTTTCCATACACCATCTGTCATCATTCCCCACATTCTTCTGTTAGAAATATTGTTCAGGTATTCACTTTTTGGATGTTAGAGTTTTGGGCAGTCAAAGTCTCTGGAGACAAAGGACATCCCTTTAGCCAATACTGAAGTGTAAAGAGAGTCTCCTCGTCCTTAAATTTACGACAGGGTGTGAGCTGCCAAAAACCGGCCCAGCATTTGTACAAGTCTGCTTGCTGTAGTTCCTCAACGGCACAGCTAGGAGTGCTCACCCTTTAGCTGAATCCTCTTCTTTGAGTTATAAAGGTGCATTAAAATGACTTAGGATCTGTGCACAGTTTGGAGAGGTGTGTGGCTACTTTGAGACGCCAGTTAGTCCTCATTCAAACCCTTGTAAAAAAATTTTGTTGTACCCCACATTTTCCAGGAATATTCTTATCATGTTACTGAATATTTTCAGATGTCATCATCAGCAAATGCGTCAAAGTACAGGTCATGTAAAATGCACATAAAATCAACAGTGTAATGTTTGGATTGAGTGTCAGGTGAACTGTTGTCCTCACCTTTTGGTCTAATCATTTTCCCATTATCTCCAAACTGTTTCCTTTTCAATTGCTACCATAGTTATGCATATACTTTTCATATTTCTTCTGTAAGAAATATTTCAATTTAGCCCTATCCATATAGGCCAAATCCCACAAGAGTAAAGGGTGAACAATGTTGGAATAATTAGCCTGTGATATTATTGGTATTACATCCACTAAGTTTGGCTAATCAGAACTGGTGAAAAATGTAAATTGACATCCATGATTTACACAATGAACCTTACTTATTGGGTAGCTGGTATGATTTGTAATGATAAAATGACATGACTTTAATGTCCTGTGGATCTTACGTTTTCTGTTTGAAAGACAAACACTTTTTGATATTTGCTTCATATCTGATAATGATCACATTTTTTTATTGTTGCACTGTTGATCACTCACTCTTTTATGAAATTTCCCCCCCGGGGGATGGATGTATCTATCTATCTATCTATCTATCTATCTATCTATCTATCTATCTATCTATCTATCTATCTATCTATCTATCTATCACATACTCATTCACCTCAATGTTTTTTGGCAGAGTGAGTCTCAGAGGACTTTGATTACTTTCAGTTGACAGGCTCTGAATCTGTATCTAGTAGAAAAGCCCTCCTTCCTGATCTCGTTCCAGCTCTTCACAGGGTTTCTCTTTCTATGTTAGGATTGGATGAACTTTAATGTCCCCAAGGGGAAAATTGACTGACTTAAACACACAGTACCACTGTACACAAAAATAGACACTGGTCATTACACGCAACATAATACATACAGTACATTCCACATCACCTGTCCTCTCCTCAGACAGACAGACAGACAGACATGTAGGAATGTCTCATCTGTTCTCTCCTGTTCTCATGTGAGACATACAGTATGTGTTTCTCATTTTACCTACATCACCTGTCCTCCCCTAAGGTGAGATTGACCTTGAGATGCTCTCTCAGCTGCATCTGAAGCATCCTGGAGTAACCGTGGACAACCAGGTGGTGGAACCCAGCGCTCAGCAGCTCCACCTCTACAAGGGTATATAGTTCAGTGTGATTACATCTATATAAAGGTTTACAGTTCAGTGTGATTACATCTATATAAAGGTTTACAGTTCAGTGTGATTACAGTGTGATTACATCTATATAAAGGTTTACAGTTCAGTGTGATTACATCTCTACAAGGGTATACAGTTCAGTGTGATTACATCTCTACAAGGGTATACAGTTCAGTGTGATTGCATCTCTACAAGGGTATACAGTTCAGTGTGATTACATCTCTAAGGGTATACAGTTCAGTGTGATTACATCTCTATAAGGGTATACAGTTCAGTGTGATTACATCTCTAAGGGTATACAGTTCAGTGTGATTACATCTCTATAAGGGTATACAGTTCAGTGTGATTACATCTCTAAGGGTATACAGTTCAGTGTGATTACATCTCTATGGGTATACAGTTCAGTGTGATTACATCTTTATAAGGGTATACAGTTCAGTGTGATTACATCTCTATGGGTATACAGTTCAGTGTGATTGCATCTCTATAAGGGTATACAGTTCAGTGTGATTACATCTCTAAGGGTATACAGTTCAGTGTGATTACATCTCTAAGGGTATACAGTTCAGTGTGATTACATCTCTAAGGGTATACAGTTCAGTGTGATTACATCTCTAAGGGTATACAGTTCAGTGTGATTACATCTCTAGGGGTATACAGTTCAGTGTGATTACATCTCTAGGGGTATACAGTTCAGTGTGATTACATCTCTATAAGGGTATACAGTTCAGTGTGATTACATCTCTATAAGGGTATACAGTTCAGTGTGATTACATCTCTATAAGGGTATACAGTTCAGTGTGATTACATCTTTATAAGGGTATACAGTTCAGTGTGATTACATCTCTATAAGGGTATACAGTTCAGTGTGATTACATCTTTATAAGGGTATACAGTTCAGTGTGATTACATCTCTAAGGGTATACAGTTCAGTGTGATTACATCTCTATAAGGGTATACAGTTCAGTGTGATTAGCTTTGTAATGATATGAACTGTATATATCCTATACCTACAGTTTGTATCTTAGGATAACTTTTTGTGCTGAATTACTTCATATATCTTTATCTTGTGTAGGTTTGGTGTCCCAGAAACCAAATCTAGACTACATTAAATTCACTTGGAACAAGATGACGGCCACTGAGTTTGAGAAGCACTGGACAGAGAACCATTTGACCAAGAAGATGGACTTCATCCACATGATACAGGTGAAGTAACCACACGGAGTTACATAGGGTGTATCCTACAATATGTGCCATACCCACTAGGGAACCAGGGCAAGCCAATCAGAATGAGGTTTCCCTTTGTAATTCCTCAGCACACCCACATGGAGATATCTAGTGATAGTGTGTATACTACATAGCTACAATGAATGGCTGAGCTGACTTCTCTTAGCTGAGTGTGTGTGTGTTTACCCCACTACCATCTACACTGAACAACAATATAAACGCAACATGTAAAGAGTTGGTTTCATGAGCTGAAATAAAAGATCCCAGAAACGTTCCATACACACCAACATTTTCATGCACAAATGTGTATACATCCCTGTGCATTTCTCCTTTGCCAAGATAATCCATCCACCTGACAGGTGTGGCATATCAATAAGCTGATTAAACAGCATGATCATTTCCAGTGGCAATTTTAGCATCTACATCTTGGTGGGGCAAACTTCCCCCAAAAATGTTTTGATGCATGCCAGCATAGCCACTACACTACAGTCGTGGCAAAATATTTTGAGAATGACACAGTATTGGTCTCCACAAAGTTTGCTTCTTCAGTGTTCTTAGATCTTTATGTCAGTAGTTACTATGGTAACACTGAAGTATAATTACAAGTATTCCATAAGTGTCAAAGGCTTTCATTGACAATGACATTCAGTTTATGCAAAGAGTAAATATTTGCAGTGTTGACCCTTCTTTTTCAAGACCTCTGCAATCCGCCCTGGCATGTTGTCAGTTAACTTCTGGGCCACATCCTGACTGATGGCAGGCCATTCTTGCATAATCAATGCTTGGAGTTTGTCAGAAGTTGTGGGTTTTTGTTTGTCCACCCGCCTCTTGAGGATCGACCACAAGTTCTCAATGGGATTAAGGTCTGGAGAGTTTCCTGGCCATGGACCCAAAATGTTGATGTTTAGTTCCCCGAGCCACTTAGTTGTCACTTTTTCCTTCTGGCAAGGTGCTCCATCATGCTGGAAAAGGCATTGGTCGTCACCAAACTGTTCTTGGATGATTGGGAGAAGTTGCTCTCAGAAGATGTGTTGGTACCATTCTTTATTCATGGCTGTGTTCTTAGGCTAAATTGTGAGTGAGCCCACTCCCTTGGCTGAGAAGCAACCCCACACATGAATGGTCTGAGGATGCTTTACTGTTGGTATGACACAGGACTGATGGTAGCGCTCACCTTGTCTTCTCCAGACAAGGTGTTTTCTCGGATGGCCCAAACAATCGGAAAGGGGATTCATCAGAGAAAATGACTCTACACCAGTCCTCAGCAGTCCAATCCCTGTACCTTTTGCAGAATATCAGTCTGTCCCTGATGTTTTTCCTGGAGAGAAGTGGCTTCTTTGCTGCCCTTCTTGACACCAGGCCATCCTCCAAAAGTCTTCGCCTAACTGTGCGTGCAGATGCACTCACACTTGTCTGCTGACATTCCTGAGCAAGCTCTGCACTGGTGGTGCCCCGATCCCGCAGCTGAATCAACTTTAGGAGACGGTCCTGGCGCTTGCTGGACTTTCTTGGGCGCCCTGACGCCTTCTTCACAACAATTGAACCTCTCTCCTTGAAGTTCTTGATGATCCAAAAAATGGTTGATTTAGGTGCAATCTTACCAGCAGCAATATCCTTGCCTGTGAAGCCCTTTTTGTGCAAAGCAATGATGACGGCACGTGTTTCCTTGCAGGTAACCATGGTTGACAGAGGAAGAACAATGATTTCAAGCACCACCCTCCTTTTAAAGCTTCCAGTCTGTTATTCTGACTCAATCAGCACGACAGAGTGATCTCCAGCCTTGTCCTCGTCAACACTCACCTGTATTAACGAGACAATCACTGACATGATGACAGCTGGTCCTTTTGTGGCAGGGCTGAAATGCAGTGGAAATGGTTTTTGGGGATTAAGTTCATTTTCATGGCAAAGTGGGACTTTGCAATTAATTGCAATTCATCTGATCACTCTTCATGACATTCTGGAGTATATGCAAATTGCCATCAACACTGAGGCAGCAAACTTTGTGGAGACCAATACATGTGTCATTCTCAAAACGTTTGGCCCTGACTGTACACAATACATTAACTACACAACACTACACAATACATTAACTACACAACACTACACAATACATTAACTACACAACACTAAACAATACATTAACTACACAACACTAAACAATACATTAACTACACAACACTACACAAAACATTAACTACACAACACTACACTAAACAATACATTAACTACACAACACAACACTAAACAATACATTAACTACACAACACTAAACAAAACATTAACTACACAACACTACACAAAACATTAACTACACAACACTACACAAAACATTAACTACACAACACTACACAATACATTAACTACACAACACTACACTAAACAATACATTAACTACACAACACAACACTAAACAATACATTAACTACACAACACAACACATTAACTACACAACAAATCACTAAACAATACATTAACTACACAATACATTAACTACACAACACAACACTACACAATACATTAACTACACAACACAATACATTAACTACACAACACAATACATTACATTAACTACACAACACTAAACAATACATTAACTACACAACACTAAACAATACATTAACTACACAACACAACACTAAACAATACATTAACTACACAACACAACACTAAACAATACATTAACTAAACAATACATTAACTACACAACACAACACTAAACAATACATTAACTACACAACACAACACATTAACTACACAACAAATCACTAAACAATACATTAACTACACAATACATTAACTACACAACACAACACTACACAATACATTAACTACACAACACAACACTACACAATACATTAACTACACAACACAACACTAAACAATACATTAACTACACAACACAACAACTACACAACACAACACTACACAATGCATTAACTACACAACACAACACTACACAATGCATTAACTACACAACACAACACTACACAATACATTAATACACAACACAACACTACACAATACATTAATACACAACACAACACTACACAATACATTAACTACACAACACAACACAACACTTAACAATACATGAACTACACAACACTAAACAATACATTAACTACACAACACTACACAAAACATTAACTACACAAAACATTAACTACACAAAACATTAACTACACAAAACATTAACTACACAAAACATTAACTACACAACACAACACTAAACAATACATTAACTACACAACACAACACTAAACAATACATTAACTACACAACACTAAACAATACATTAACTACACAACACAACACTACACAATACATTAACTACACAACACAACACTACACAATACATTAACTACACAACACTACACAATACATTAACTACACAACACA
This sequence comes from Thymallus thymallus, assembly GCA_023634145.1. NCBI lineage: Eukaryota > Metazoa > Chordata > Actinopteri > Salmoniformes > Salmonidae > Thymallus > Thymallus thymallus. The sequence continues at coordinate 41,578,493 of CM042407.1, read as the reverse complement.
ACACTAAACAATACATTAACTACACAACACAACACTAAACAATACATTAACTACACAACACAACACTACACAATACATTAACAAAACAACACAATACATTAACTACACAACACAACACTAAACAATACATTAACTACACAACACTACACAATACATTAACTACACAACACAACACTACACAATACATTAACAAAACAACACTACACAATACATTAACTACACAACACAACACTAAACAATACATTAACTACACAACACTACACAATACATTAACTACACAACACAACACTACACAATACATTAACAAAACAACACTACACAATACATTAACTACACAACACAACACTAAACAATACATTAACTACACAACACTAAACAATACATTAACTACACAACACTACACTAAACAATACATTAACAGCACAACACTAAACAATACATTAACTACACAACACTACACAATAGCCACTGATTCCTTCCAAACCACTCATTGTTGATGTAGAGATTTCTAACTTGTGTAATCTTTATGTCCAATGGCCGATGAGCACCGATGCGTTGTTTCTCTTCATATGACAAGTATTGAAAAGGATTTTCCAGTAGATTGTCGACTTGATTCATGATGATGACTGCTAGCTAAGATTTTGAAAGTATGATGTTGACATGATCAGTCCAATCAAAGCTACAGTAGATATAATGTGATTTGAAGTCATTTTATCTGTGGCCAATGACCTTGAGGATTCTTGGATGGGCACTAATGTAACTCTATGGCAACACCCAAGGGGCTTGAATTTTCGAGCTCTACCCTTAGATTTGGCGGTGATAGTGTCCCCTTGAGTGACAGAACCCTGAGCCAATCACGGCGCAACTAAAGAACATTACCAACCCCTATGCTCCGTATTTTCCGCTGGCTGCCCCTCCCCCACAGAAAGTACTGAGCTAGTTTGAAACACCTGCATTTTGGAGCTGCCTTACTTAATAAACACAAACTAATATATGACACACACCAAAATAACATGGAAAACAGGCAACAACAACAAAAACATTTTTTAGCTAAAGAGGTGGGACTCAAAACCTTGTGTTGGGGACAATACAAGGCCACTCTAAAATGTGCAGTTTTGTCACACAACACAATGCCAAAGATATCTCAGGTTTTGAGGGAGCGTGCAATTGGCATGCTGACTGCAGGAATGTCCACCAGAGTTGTTGCCAGAGAATGTTAATTTCTCTACCATAAGCTGCCTCCAATGTCATTTTATAGAATTTAGCAGTACATCCAACCAGCCTCACAACCTCAGACGACGTGTAACCACACCAGCCCAGAACCTCCACATCCGGCTTCTTCACCTGCGGGATCGTCTGAGACCAGCCACCCGGACAGCTGATGAAATTGTGGATTTGCACAATCAAAGAATTTCTGCACATACTGTCAGAAACCATCTCAGGGAAGCTTATCTGAATGCTTGTCATCCTCACCAGGGTCTTGACCTGACTACAGTTTGGCGTCGTAACTGACTACAGTGGGAAAATGCTCACCTTCGATGTCCACTGGCACGCTGGATTAATCCCGGTTTCAACTGTACCGGGCAGATGGCAGACAGCATGTATGGCGTTGTGTGGGTGAGCGGTTTGCTGATGTCAACGTTTTGAACTGAGTGCCCCTTGCTCGGTGGAGGGGTTATGATATGAGCAGGCATAAGCTATGGACAACGAACAGAATTGCATTTTATCGATGGCAATTTGAATGCACAGAGATACCGTGATGAGATCCTGAGGCCCATTGTCGTGCCATTCAATTCCTGGAAGCAGAAAATGTCCCAGTTCTTCCATGGTCTGCATACTCAGACATGTCACACATTGAGCATGTTTGGGATGCTCTGGATCTATGTTTACGACCGCATGTTCCAGCCAATATCCAGCAACTCTATGATCAACTCTATGCAAAGGAGTCATGTCGCGCTGCATGAAGCAAATGGTGGTCACACCAGATACTGACTGGTTTTCTGATCCACGCCCCTAACTTTGTTTTTTTAAGGTATCTGTGACCAAAAGATGCATATCTGTATTCCCAGTCATGTGAAATCCATAGATTAGAAAGTGTTTGAAATTGTTGCATGTTGCGTTAAGGTTAGGGTTAGGGTTAGGGTTAGTTCAGTCTTATATCACAATAACCTGATAGTTCCCCTGTACTCCATTCAGATGTTGTATTATGTGAAGGATCCAGGTGCTACTGTCACATTCTTCCAGAGCCTCCTGGACAGGAATGGAAAACTACTCATCATTCTGGTGTCTGGTGAGTCATTTGAGTTGATGTATATCTACAGACATTGGATCTGTAGTGTTATCAAACTCCATGCCAGAGCATTGTAATATTGTTTTACTTACTGTAGGTGGTTACCATAGAATGACACATTACAACTAATGAAACTTTAGTTACTATTGGAACTAAGTAATTTAATAGCATATCTGTGGTGGTTACACTGTGTGTTCTGTTACTGTGGGAGGTTACAATGTGTGTAATATCTGTAGATGAGAGTGGCTGGGGGAAGCTGTGGAGGACCTTCAGGACCCAGCTGTGCAACACAGAGATCAGTCAGTGTGTGACTACAGGTGATATTAAAGCCTACCTGGAGTCTAAGACAGTGAGCTACCAGAGCTACAAGCTGCCGTCTCAGATGGACATCACAGAGTGTTTCACTGAAGGGGAACAGATAGGAGAACTGCTCCTGGACTTCCTGACTGAGGTGTTAGACTTCAGCTCCAATGCTCCTCCTGAGCTGAAGAGAAGAGTTTTAGACCTGCTGAAGACCCCAGACTGTAGCAAGGAGGTGGATGGGAGGGTCATCTTCAATAACACCCTGGAGGTGCTGGTGGTCGACCCTCTACCCTCAGTAACTCAGGAATAGATCTCAAAATGCTGTAACAACAATGTGTATCACTGATAAACACTGATTATACAAAACAGACTGACCAGGTGTTACTTATTAAATCCACTTCAATCAGTGTAGATGAAGGGGGAGACAGGTTAAAGAAGGATTTGTAGTGTAGATGAAGGGGAGGAGTCAGGTTAAAGAATGATTTGTAGTGTAGATGAAGGGGGAGACAGGTTAAAGAAGGATTGTTAAGCCTTGAGACAATTGAGGCATTGATTTTATGTGTGCCATTCAGAGGGTGAATAGACAAGATGAAAGATTTAAGTGCCTTTGAACGGGGTCTGGTAGTAGGTGCCAGGCCCTTCTAGCCGTCTCTATTTAGAACAAAAAGTAAGCAGATAAGAGATTGTTATTAAATATGTTTAAGTGATTGATATGACTGAACTAGATCAAAGGTAATTTAATAATCAATAAGGTATCAGTTTTTTATTTTTAATAAATTTGCAAACATTTCTAAAAACCTGTTTTTGCTTTGTCATTATGCGGTATTGTTTATAGATTGATGAGGAAAAATATATATTTAATACATTTTAGAATAAGGCTGTAACGTAACAATGTGGAAAATGCACTGTATATTGTACATACATGCATACATACATACATACATACTGGAATGGGCCGGTAACACTGGGGCCCTGTACAAAAAGGGCCAGAGCTGACTCTACTTTCTGAGGAGGCTCAGGTCCTTCAACGTGTGCAGTAAACTACTGCATACCTTCTACCAGTCTGTGGTGGCCAGTGCCATCTTTTTTGCAGTGGTGTGCTGGGGAGCAAACATCAAAGCCGGTGATGCTTCTCGGGTAAATAAGCTGATCAGGAAGGCTAGCTCTGTCCTGGGGATGAGCCTTGACACTCTAGAGGAGGTGGCGGAGAGACGGATCCTGGCCAAACTGCTGGCCATCATGGACAACGTCACCCACCCTCTGCATGCCATGGTTATGATGCAGAGGAGCACCTTCAGTCACAGACTGATCCCACCACGGTGTGCCAGAGAGCGCTACAGGAGGTCCTTCCTGCCGGCGGCTATTAGACTATATAATGCCTCACCGGGGTGCCGTGCCGTCGGCAACATAGATCTGGAACTGTTGGGGTGCTAGGACCTAGTTTAACAATGATGCATCCATCCGTGAGTAACTCTGGTCCGTCAGCACTCATCCACTCAGGACCTATTTATTCATACAGGTCTGTATATACATACTCATGTACAGTTGTTATATCATATCACGTGCAATATTGTAAGTAATTATTGGACTTAACTTACGTAGGCATTCACTCAGGAATGCATATTAGTATCCTGCCAGTTGCACCTTTTCTCATTGCTTTTAGTATATCGAATGTGCAATACGTGCAGTTGTCTGTAATTAAACCCTGCGCACTAAGGACTGTATTTTAAGGGAATTACTATTATTACCCCAAATGATATCATACACACATTTAGCTATTAAAGTATCTCTTCCTGTCATTTACCTGTACAGTTTGTGTAACCATGCAAGTATTCACTTATCTGTAAATATAACTGTATACCTAACTGTACAGCTAATTTAACTAATTTAACCATGCAAAATGTTCACTTACCTGTTAATTTACCCAGTCTGTCTATTAAGTAAACTATTATTACCCTCGCTCATATCATACGCATTTTAAGCTACTGAAGTATTTCTCTGCCATCGACCTGTATAGTATAGTTAACCATCCAACATCCACCAATGTATAGTGTACATATTCAGCCAACCACTCATACTATGCAATGTCTTTTTATAGCTTTTTTTTGCACTCCAGATATCTTGTATTTCTATACTTTTTCATACTGCCGCTCTATGTATCATGTACCGTGTATCTGTCTTTTGTGTACTTTTCGTTGTGGCATTTTGCACCTGCCCTGTGTTTTGTTGTAGCTGCTTGACAATGAAATTTCCCCCCCGGGGGATCAATAAAGTACCTATCTATCTATCTATACATACTGTAGCAAGTTTAGGGGTGTGGGGTTTCCACATCATCAAGCTCAATAACAAACAGACACAGAGTAATTTACATGCAGTTGGGAATTTATTAGGGAAATAAGTCCCTAGTTGGGAAAGGATAAGGGGGGTTTTAGCTACCAGTTCACAGTCCCTAGTTGGGAAAGGATAAGGAGGGTTTTAGCTACCAGTTCACAGTCCACAGTTGGGAAAGAATAAGGGGGGTTTAGCTACCAGTTCACAGTCCACAACAAGGCCTGCAACACCTTCGCTCACCTGTGCTAGATGGATCTCCCACTTGCTCCCATGGATCACAATATCATCAAGGTAGGCTGCTGCAAACTCACGGTGGGGAACGGAGAACCCGGTCCATCAACCTTTGGAAGGTGGCTGGAGCCCCATGCAAACCAAAGGGCAGTTTCTTGTACTGGAACAGCCCATCCGGGGTGGCAAACACGTTTTCTCCTGCGCTTCGGGAGCTAAGGGCACCTGCCAATAACCCTTTGTCAGGTCCAGAGTGCTGATATATCGAGCAGTCCCCAGCCGCTCCATTAATTCATCAACTCGGGGCATAGGGCATCAAATTTGGAGATATCATTTACCTTTCTAAAATCATTACAGAAGTGAATGGTGCCATCTGGTTTCATTACCAACACTATGGGGCTGCACCACTCACTATTCGATTCCTCTATGATATCTGCTTCCAACATCATTTTCACCTCATTCCTAACGGCCTCTCTCCTTGCATCAGGTATGCGGTATGGTCTCAGCTTCACCCTTTCCCCGGGTTCAGTGATGATGTGGTGCTGTACCAGATCTGTGTGTCCTGGTTCACTAGAGAACACATCCTGGTTCCGTCCAACCAACTCTGTCATATCTTGCTTTTGTGCTTGGCTAAGCTGGTCCCCCATGGGCACCTCCGTCGGCTTGGTCTCTGTGGTTGCCTTTGGGGGGTGAACAGAGTAGAGGACATCACGGGCATTCCATTTCTTTAACAAATTCACATGGTAAATCTGGATCAAATGCCTGTCTTACCTTATAATTAACCTCACCCACTTTCTCAAGGACTTCGTATGGACCATTCCATTGGGCCAAAAACTTACATTCTGAGGTGGGGACCAACACCAATACTTTGTCTCCTGGTTGGAAGTCTCTTTGTTGTGCCCCTCTGTTATATATCCGCGCTTGGGCCTCCTGAGCCTCCTGTATGTGTTCCCGTACCAGGGGCCACAGGGTTGCCATCCGGTCTCTCATGTCCTCCACGTGTTCCCCCATGGTTCGATGGGGCGACGGCTGTTGTTCCCAGGCTTCTTTAGCCAGGTCCAGTAGTCCCCGGGGTCGTCTCCCGTACAAGAGTTCAAAGGGAGAGAATCCTGTTGAGGCTTGGGGTACTTCTCGGATTGAAAACATCAGGTAAGGTAGTAGCTGATCCCAATTCCTCCCGTCCGCCTCCATCACCTTCTTTAACATTTGCTTCAGGGTCCGGTTGAATCTTTCGACCAGGCCGTCTGTCTGTGGGTGGTACACTGAGGTGCGCAGCTGTGTTATTTTCATTAATTTACAGAGATCCTTCATAATTCTTGACATAAACGGAGTTCCCTGATCTGTTAATATCTCGTCTGGGATGCCCACTCGGGAAAACAGCATGACTAACTCACGTGCAATTCCTTTGGTAGCCATGGTGCGTAGGGGAATGGCTTCTGGAAACCTGGTGGCATAATCCAGAACCACCAGGATGTATTGGTGCCCTCGGTTGCTCTTGGGTAGCGGTCCCACCAGGTCCATTGCGATCCTGCTAAATGGGACTGAAATGATGGGTAATGGAATTAAGGGGTTGCGAAAGTGTCGCTTTGGTGCCACCCGCTGGCACTCTGGGCAACTGCGGCAGTAATCCTCCACTGCTCTCTTCACCCCCAGCCAATAAAATTGGGTCTTTATCCGGTCTAAGGTTTTCTCTACTCCTAGGTGAGCCCCAAGAAGGTGAGAGTGAGCCAACTGCAGAACAGTTTGCACAAAAGGACGAGGCACCAGCAACAACTCCCTAAACTCATCATTTGCCTTCACAACCTGATACAGCAGAGGCTGGCTTTGGGACCATCTTGTGGTCCATTGGGAACATGTCGTTCAGACTTGCCTCACCTTCCTCCGGTCTTGCTTCCTCTGAGTCATTCTCCGAAAGGGCCGCTGTTGACACCTGGAGGTCCACTTCCTGGAACCCACACATTCAGGCACCTCCCTTTCTTTCGCCCTGCTTCTTCCCCCCTTACGGTTCCATCTGTTCCCCACGTTGCTGTAAATACTGGACCACAATTGGCGGAACATCGGGCAATCTCTCCCGATAAGTACTGGTACGGGTAGGTTTGGGACGACCCCCACTGGTCCAGTGTGTTGTCACTTTGTGGTCTGCAGGTGGAGGATTGTAGTAGGGTAGTTCTTGGTCTCACCGTGAATGCATGTGATGGCCACGGTGTCAACCCGGTTTGAGGGTTGGGCCAAGTCAGGTCGGATCAGGGTCACCATACTCCCGGAATCCAACAGTGCCATGGTGTCCTTCCCATTGGCTCTTACCGGAGTGACGGGGGAAGGCCTACTCTCCTCAGCCCAGCATGTCATCAGTAACCCGTAGGGTTGCCCGGCGGCTCCCTCACTGGCTGCGGCCGAAGGCATGGAGACGTCACGGTTTGGACAGGACCAGGCAATGTGTCCTGGCTCACCACACTCATAGCACTTCCTGCTGTCGTGGTTCAGGAAAAGGCATGGTCTCGGGGTCCGGTCTGTAGGTGTCCCTGTCCCATGGGTCAGGGTTTCGACATGGTCCTCCATTTTTCTTCGCTCCTTTGGGCGGGGTGGATCAACCTTCCGTGGTGGTCCGCTGCGCAGGACCTCCAAAGCCACATGCTGTCCTTCCACGAGTTCCACCAGCTGATCTGCACTCTGTGGGTTAGCTTGACATGCTAACTTTTTAGCTTCAAACGGGAGAGAGCGTAGAAACTTATCAATGACCACTTTCTCAAGGGCTGTGAGCGTCAGGGGTTCCAGCATTCAGCCAACTCTTGGTCAGCCTAATGAGGTCATGCATTTGTGACCTAGGAGACGCTGTAGCATTGTAAGTCCAATCATGACATTTTTGTGCCCTGCTAATCAGTGTGTATCCATACCGGCGCAGGATTTCCTATTTAGATAGATAGATAGATAGATAGATAGATAGATAGATAGATAGATAGATAGATAGATAGATAGATAGATAGATAGATACTTTATTGATCCCCCGGGGGGGAAATTTCATTGTCAAGCAGCTACAACAAAACACAAAACCCTCGTAGTTCAGCCCCTCGTAGTTCGCCGCCTGGTCAGCTGTTAGATCCTGATAGGTTTTCTGGGCGGCTCCGGACAGGAATGGTGCTAATAGGCTAGACCATTGTTCTGGAGGCCATTCTTCTCTGATTGCAGTCCTTTCAAAAGCGTGCAGATACGCCTCGATGTCGTCCGCCTCTGTCAGTTTCAGAATAAACATACTGGGTTTGGGTTGAGAAACTGCGGTGCCTGCAGTCACCTTGGCATGGGCGGCTGTCAGCTGGCTGAGTTCAGCTCGCAGGAGAGCGGTCTGCTGGTGCTGTTCCTCCAGCAGCTCCCGGTGCATAACTTGTTGTACGATGTTGGCTTCTGCAAACTGTTTCAGTAATGCCTCCATTAGGCTTTGTGTCGGTTTAGTTATTGAGCCTGGTTAAAAACTTTCCCGCATTCTCCACCATATGTAGCAAGTTTAGGGGTGTGGGGTTTCCACGTCATCAAGCTCAATAACAAACAGACACAAACAGCGTAATTTCCATGCAGTTGGGAATTTATTAGGGAAATAAGTCCCTAGTTGGGAGAGGAAAAGGGGGGGGGGGTTTAGCTACCAGTTCACAGTCCCTAGTTGGGAAAGGATAAGGAGGGTTTAGCTACCAGTTCACAGTTCACAGTTGGGAAAAGATAAGGAGGGTTTAGCTACCAGTTCACAGTTCACAGTTGGGAAAGGATAAGGGGGGTTTAGCTACCAGTTCACAGTCCACAGTTGGGAAAGGATAAGGGGGGTTTAGCTACCAGTTCACAGTCCACAGTTGGGAAAGGATAAGGGGGGTTTAGCTACCAGTCCCTAGTTGGGAAAGGATAAGGGGGGTTTAGCTACCAGTTCACAGTCCCTAGTTGGGAAAGGATAAGGGGGGTTTAGCTACCAGTCCACAGTTGGGAAAGGATAAGGGGGGTTTAGCTACCAGTCCCTAGTTGGGAAAGGATAAGGGGGGTTTAGCTACCAGTTCACAGTCCCTAGTTGGGAAAGGATAAGGGGGGTTTAGCTACCAGTTCACAGTCCCTAGTTGGGAAAGGATAAGGGGGGTTTAGCTACCAGTCCACAGTTGGGAAAGGATAAGGGGGGTTTAGCTACCAGTCCACAGTCCCTAGTTGGTAAAGGATAAGGGGGGTTTAGCTACCAGTTCACAGTCCCTAGTTGGGAAAGGATAAGGGGGGTTTAGCTACCAGTCCACAGTTGGGAAAGGATAAGGGGGGTTTAGCTACCAGTTCACAGTCCACAGGTGGGAAAGGATAAGGGGGGTTTAGCTACCAGTTCACAGTCCACAGTTGGGAAAGGATAAGGGGGGTTTAGCTACCAGTCCACAGTTGGGAAAGGATAAGGGGGGTTTAGCTACCAGTTCACAGTCCACAGTTGGGAAAGGATAAGGGGGGTTTAGCTACCAGTTCACAGTCCCTAGTTGGGAAAGGATAAGGGGGGTTTAGCTACCAGTCCACAGGTGGGAAAGGATAAGGGGGGTTTAGCTACCAGTTCACAGTCCACAGGTGGGAAAGGATAAGGGGGGTTTAGCTACCAGTTCACAGTCCACAGGTGGGAAAGGATAAGGGGGGTTTAGCTACCAGTTCACAGTCCACAGGTGGGAAAGGATAAGGGGGGTTTAGCTACCAGTTCACAGTCCACAGGTGGGAAAGGATAAGGGGGGTTTAGCTACCAGTTCACAGTCCACAGTTGGGAAAGGATAAGGGGGGTTTAGCTACCAGTTCACAGTCCACAGGTGGGAAAGGATAAGGGGGGTTTAGCTACCAGTCCACAGGTGGGAAAGGATAAGGGGGGTTTAGCTACCAGTTCACAGTCCACAGGTGGGAAAGGATAAGGGGGGTTTAGCTACCAGTCCACAGTTGGGAAAGGATAAGGGGGGTTTAGCTACCAGTCCACAGGTGGGAAAGGATAAGGGGGGTTTAGCTACCAGTCCACAGGTGGGAAAGGATAAGGGGGGTTTAGCTACCAGTCCACAGTTGGGAAAGGATAAGGGGGGTTTAGCTACCAGTCCACAGTTGGGAAAGGATAAGGGGGGTTTAGCTACCAGTTCACAGTTGGGAAAGGATAAGGGGGGTTTAGCTACCAGTCCACAGGTGGGAAAGGATAAGGGGGGTTTAGCTACCAGTCCACAGTTGGGAAAGGATAAGGGGGGTTTAGCTACCAGTCCACAGTTGGGAAAGGATAAGGGGGGTTTAGCTACCAGTCCACAGTTGGGAAAGGATAAGGGGGGTTTAGCTACCAGTCCACAGTTGGGAAAGGATAAGGGGGGTTTAGCTACCAGTTCACAGTCCACAGTTGGGAAAGGATAAGGGGGGTTTAGCTACCAGTTCACAGTCCACAGTTGGGAAAGGATAAGGGGGGTTTAGCTACCAGTCCACAGTTGGGAAAGGATAAGGGGGGTTTAGCTACCAGTCCACAGTTGGGAAAGGATAAGGGGGGTTTAGCTACCAGTCCACAGTTGGGAAAGGATAAGGAGGGTTTAGCTACCAGTTCACAGTCCACAGTTTGTTGTCGTTGTCCATTAATCCAAGGGTTAATCCACAGCATGGTTCTCAGCCAGTCCAATTCAGTACACAGGGTTAAATCCCTAGTCCCAGTCATACAGCTCACAACTTAACTTGTCACACTCTCTGTTACACACCTCTCTCTCCCTCTTCCGGTCTGCTTCCCTTCTTATCCACAAACACTCAATCACTTAATGATTCACACCTTTTCTCGTTAGTGCAGGAAGTCCCTATAAGGCTTGGGGGTGGAGCCAACGGGCTGCCAGATATCTTCCCTCAACGACCACTCATCTCACCTCTCCCTGCCGTCTGCCACAATACATACATACATACATACATACATACATACATACATACATACATACATACATACATACATACATACATACATACATACATACATACATACATACATACATACATACATACATACATACATACATACAGCGGGTGAAATAAGTATTGAACACGTCACCATTTTTCTCAGTAAATATATTTCCAAAGGTGCTATTGACATGACATTTTCACCAGATGTTGGTAACAACCCAAGTAATCCATACATACAAAGAAACCGAAACAAATAAGTTCAGAAATTAAGTTATGTGTAATAATGTGAAATGACACAGGGAAAAAGTATTGAACACATGAAGAAAGGGAGGTTCAAAAAGGCATGGAAAGCCAAGACAACAGCTGAAAACTATCAGTAATTAAAAAGAAATCCAGCCCTCTGTCAATGCAAATTAATATCAGCTGGTTCAGTCCCAACTGATGGCCTACAAAAAGGTCTCATTGCCAAGGTGTCACACAAGACACATCTCATGATGGGTAAAAGCAAAGAGCTGTCTCAAGACATTCGCAACCTAATTGTTGCAAAACATAATGATGGCATTGGTTATAGGTGCATTTCTAAGCTTCTGAACGTTCCAGTGAGCACTGTTGGGGCCATAATACGGAAGTGGAAAGACAATCATTTCACCATAAATTTACCTTCAGGTTTCGGGGCTGTCGCTGGGCAATACGGACTTTCAGCTCCCTCCAAATATTTTCTATTGGGTTCAGGTCTGGAGACTGGCTAGGCCACTCCAGGACCTTGAGATGCTTCTTACGGAGCCACTCCTTAGTTGCCCTGGCTGTGTGTTTCGGGTCGTTGTCATGCTGGAAGACCCAGCCACGACCCATCTTCAATGCTCTTACTGAGGGAAGGAGGTTGTTGGCCAAGATCTCGTGATACATGGCCCCATCCATCCTCCCCTCAATACGGTGCAGTCGTCCTGTCCCCTTTGCAGAAAAGCATCCCCAAAGAATGATGTTTCCACCTCCATGCTTCACGGTTGGGATGGTGTTCTTGGGGTTGTACTCATCCTTCTTCTTCCTCCAAACACGGCGAGTGGAGTTTAGACCAAAAAGCTCTATTCTTGTCTCATCAGACCACATGACCTTCTCCCATTCCTCCTCTGGATCATCCAGATGGTCAATGGCAAACTTCAGACGGGCCTGGACATGCTCTGGCTTGAGCAGGGGGACCTTGCGTGCGCTGCAGGATTTTAATCCATGACGGCGTAGTGTGTTACTAATGGTTTTCTTTGAGACTGTGGTCCCAGCTCTCTTCAGGTCATTGACCAGGTTCTAACGTGTAGTTCTGGGCTGATCCCTCACCTTCCTCATGATCATTGATGCCCCACGAGGTGAGATCTTGCATGGTGCCCCAGACCGAGGGAGATTGACTGTCATCTTGAACTTCTTCCATTTTCTAATAATTGCGCCAACAGTTGTTGCCTTCTCACCAAGCTGCTTGCCTATTGTCCTGTAGCCCATCCCAGCCTTGTGCAGGTCTACAATTTTATCCCTGATGTCCACAGCTCTCTGGTCTTGACCATTGTGGAGAGGTTGGAGTCTGTTTGATTGAGTGTGTGGACAGGTGTCTTTTATACAGGTAACGAGTTCAAACAGGTGCAGTTAATACAGGTAATGAGTGGAGGAGGGCTTCTTTAAGAAAAACTAACAGGTCTGTGAGAGCCGGAATTCTTACTGGTTGGTAGGTGATCAAATACTTATGTCATGCAATAAAAAGCAAATTAATTACTTAAAAATCATACAATGTGATTTTCTGGATTTTTGTTTTAGATTCCGTCACTCACAGTTGAAGAGTACCTATGATCAAAATTACAGACTTCTACATGCTTTGTAAGTAGGAAAACCTGCAAAATAGGCAGTGTATCAAATACTTGTTCTCCCCACTGTATATCCATCCTGCCCTGCCTTTCTAAAGTCTTCGAAAGCCAAGTTAATAAACAGATCACTGACTTCTTCGAATCCCACCGTACCTTCTCTGCTATGCAATCTGGTTTCCGAGCTGGTCATGGGTGCACCTCAGCTACGCTCAAGGTACTTAACGATATCATAACCGCCATCGATAAAAGACAGTACTGTGCAGCCGTCTTCATTGACCTGGCCAAGGTTTTCAACTCTGTCAATCACTGCATTCTTATTGGCAGACTTAACAGCCTTGGTTTCTCAAGTGACTGCCTCGCCTGGTTCTCCAACTACTTCTCAGAGAGTTCAGTGTGTAAAATCGGAGGGCCTGCTGTCCGGTCCCCTGGCAGTCTCTATGGGGGTGCCACAGGGTTCAATTCTTGGGCCAACCCTATTCTCTATATACATCAACGATGTCGCTCTCGCTGCTGGTGACTCTCTGATCCATCTCTACGCAGACAACACCATTCTGTATACATCTGGCCCCTCTTTGGACACTGTGTTAACTAACCTTCAAACAAGCTTCAATGCCATACAACACTCCTTCCGTGGCCTCCAACTGCTCTTAAATGCTAGTAAAACTAAATGCATGCTTTTCAATAGAACGTTGCATGCACCCGCCCACCGGACTATCATCACTACTCTCGACGGGTCTGACTTAGAATATGTGGACAACTACAAATACCTAGGAGTCTGGTTAGACTGTAAACTCTCCTTCCAGACTCATATTAACCATCTCCAATCCAAAATTAAATCTAGAATCGGCTTCCTACTTCGCAACAAAGCCTCCTTCACTCATGCTGCCAAACATGCCCTTGTAAAACTTACCATCCTACCGATCCTTGACTTCGGCGATGTCATTTACAAAATAGTTTCCAACACTCTACTCAGCAAATTGGATGTAGTCTATCACAGTGCCATCTGTTTTGTTACCAAAGCCCCATATACTACTCACCACTGCGACCTGTACGCTCTCATTGGCTGGCCCTCACTACATATTCGTCACCAAACCCACTGGTCATCTATAATTTTTATTAGGTAAATCCCTGCCTTATCTCAGCTCGCTGGTCACCATAGCAACACCTACCCGTAGCATGCGCTCCAGCAGGTATATTTCACTGGTCACCCCCAAAGCCAACACCTCCTTTGGCCGCCATTCCTTCCAGTTCTCTGCTGCCAATGACTGGAACGAATTGCAAAAATCCTTGAAGCTAGAGGTTCCTATCTCCCTCACTAACTTTAAGCATCAGCTGTCAAAGCTGCTTATCGATCACTGCACCTGTATACAGCCCTTCTGTAAATAGCCCATCCTACTACCTCATCCCCATATTTATTTGTTTTACTTCCGCTCAATTTTGCACTCCAGTATCTCTATTTGCACATCATCATTTGCACATTCCATCATTCCAGTGATTATGCTAATTTGTAATTTATTTCACCACTATGGCCTATTTATTGTCTTCCTAACCTTACTGCATTTTGCACTACATTTGCATTCTGTATATAGATTTTCTATTGTGTTATTGACTGTACGTTTGTTTATTCTCATGTGTAACTCTGTGTTGTTATTTGTCGCACTGCTTTGCTTTGTCTTGGCCAGGTCACAGTTGTAAATGAGAACTTGTTCTCAACTGACCTACCTGGTTAAATAAAGGTGAAATAAAATAAATTATAATAATACAAAAATAATTATACTACACTGCATTATTATACTAAACTGTATGATTAAACTAAACTGTATAATTAAACTAAACTGTATAATTAAACTAAACTGTATGATCAATACAGATAAAACAGTTTATATAGTAGTGCATCTTACAATCCCACCACTTGATGGAGTAGTAAAGCTTTACAGTGTCTGGTGTTGGAATGTTGTGATGGTAACATGGGAGAAGAGGGGGATCTTATTTAGATCCTTCATGTCCATCCATCCATCCATCCATCCATCCATCCATCCATCCATCCATCCATCCATTCATCCGTCTATCTATCTATCCACAGATGGAATATCCAGACCATCCAAATAAAGTGTGAGAGTATGACCATCTGTAAAACTTCAACAGATTGATTCAGTTGCGGGATCGGGGCACCACCAGTGCAGAGCTTGCTCAGGAATGGCAGCAGGCAGGTGTGAGTGCATCTGCACGCACAGTGAGGCGAAGACTTTTGGAGGATGGCCTGGTGTCAAGAAGGGCAGCAAAGAAGCCACTTCTCTCACAGGAAAAACATCAGGGACAGACTGATATTCTGCAAAAGGTACAGGGATTGGACTGTTGAGGACTGGGGTAGAGTCATTTTCTCTGATGAATCCCCTTTCCGATTGTTTGGGCCATCTGGAAAACACCTTGTCCGGAGAAGACAAGGTGAGCGCTACCATCAGTCCTGTGTCATGCCAACAGTGAAGCATCCTCAGACCATTCATGTGTGGGGTTGCTTCTCAGCCAAGGGAGTGGGCTCACTCACAATTTTGCCTAAGAACACAGCCATGAATAAAGAATGGTACCAACACATCCTCCGAGAGCAACTTCTCCCAACCATCCAAGAACAGTTTGGTGACGACCAATGCCTTTTCCAGAATGATGGAGCACCTTGCCATGTCAAAAGTGATAACTAAGTGGCTCGGGGAACTAAACATCGACATTTTGGGTCCATGGCCAGGAAACTCCCCAGACCTTAATCCCATTGAGAACTTGTGGTCGATCCTCAAGAGGCGGGTGGACAAACAAAAACCCACAACTTCTGACAAACTCCAAGCATTGATTATGCAAGAATGGCCTGCCATCGGTCAGGATGTGGCCCAGAAGTTAATTGACAGCATGCCAGGGCAGATTGCAGAGGTCTTGAAAAAGAAGGGTCAACACTGCAAATATTGACTCTTTGCATAAACTGAATGTCATTGTCAATGAAAGCCTTTGACACTTATGGAATACTTGTAATTATACTTCAGTGTTACCATAGTAACTACTGACATAAAGATCTAAGAACACTGAAGCAGCAAACTTTGTGGAGACCAATACTGTGTCATTCTCAAAACCTTTGGCCACGACTGTATGCTTCCATCCATCCATCCATCCATCCATCCATCCATCCATCCATCCATCCATCCATCCATCCATCCATCCATCCATCCATATACAGTATATACAGTTGAAGTTGGAAGTTTACATACACCTTAGCCAAATAAATTTAAACTCAGTTTTTCACAATTCCCTGTCTTAGGTCAGTTAGGATCACCACTTCATTTTAAGAATGTGAAATGTCAGAATAATAGTAGAGAGAATGATTTATTTCAGCTTTTATTTATTTCATCACATTCCCAGTGGGTCAGAAGTTTACATACACTCAATTAGTATTTGGTAGCATTGCCATTAAATTGTTTAACTTGGGACAAATGTTTAGGGTAGCCTTCCACAAGCTTCCCACAATAAGTTGGGTGAATTTTGGCCCATTCCTCCTGACAGAACTGGTGTAAATGAGTCAGGTTTTTAGGCCTCCTTGCTCGCACAGGCTTTTTCAGTTCTGCCCACACATTTTCTATAGGATTGAGGTCAGGGCTTTGTGATGGCCACTCCAATACCTTGACTTTGTTGTCCTGAAGCCATTTTGCCACAACTTTGGAAGTATGCTTGGGGTCATTATCCATTTGGAAGACCCATATAGACCAAGCTTTAACTTCCTGACTGATGGTCATTATGGCCAAACAGTTCTATTTTTGTTTCATCAGACCAGAGGACATCTCTCCAAAAAGTTTGTGCAGTTGCAAACCGTAGTCTTACTTTTTTATGGCGGTTTTGGAGCAGTGGCTTCTTCCTTGCTGAGCAGACTTTCAGGTTATGTTGATATAGGACTTGTTTTACTGTGGATATAGATACTTTTGTACCTGTTTCCTCCAGCATCTTCACAAGGTCCTTTGCTGTTGCTCTGGGATTGATTTGCATCTCTAGGAGACAGAATGCGTCTCCTTCCTGAGTGGTGTGACGGCTGCGTGGTCCCATGGTGTTTATACTTGCATACTATTATTTGTACAGATGAACGTGATACCTTCAGTAATTTAGAAATTGCTCCCAAGGATGAACCACACTTGTGGAGGTCTACAATTGAGATTTTGGCTGATTTCTTTTGATATTCCCATGATGTCGAGCAAAGAGGCACTGAGTTTGAAGGTAGGCCTTGAAATACATCCACAGGTACACCTCCAATTGACTCAAATGATGTCAATTAGCCTATCAGAAGCTTCTAAAGCCATGACATCATTTTCTGGAATATTCCAAGCTGTTTAAAGGCACAGTCAACTAGTGTATGTAAACTTCTGACCCACTGGAATTGTGATATAATGAATTATAAGTGAAATAATCGGTCTAATTAATTGTTGGAAGAATTACTTGTGTCATGCACAAAGTAGATGTCCTAACCGACTTGCCAAAACTATAGTTTGTTAACATGAAATCTGTGGAGGGGTGTCAGGCTCTGGCCATAGAGAAGCAATAGGCTTCTCTATGTTGCTTGGTCAGAGTCTGACAGTGTTGTTCTTTTCTGTTTCTTTGTGGGTTTTGGGTGGATCTCTAATTAGAGGCAGCTGCTACCCGTTGTCTCTAATTAGGGATCCAATATATGTTGAGTCTGTCCTTCACTTGGTGTGGGTTGTTTTCGTTACATGTTATCGATGTATGTCGCAGTCACGGTGTAGTAAGTGTTTTTTCTTTACGTCCGTCCATATGTGTGTTTAGTGAACGTGACGTTTTTCCATAGTGTTTGTTTTCTGTTTTGTTGTAGAGTTCGTTCAGTCATTTGTACAGGTTATACAAACTATAATCCCTGCGCTGTGTCTTGGTCTCTCCATACACCCAGTCGTGACAAGGGGTTGAAAAATGAGTTTTAATGACTTCAACCTAAGTGTATGTAAACTTCCGACTTCAACTGTATACACAGTTCTTGTCAACACTGTTAAACAGCCATCACTAGCACATCAGAGAATACTGCCTAAAGACATGGATTAGAAATCACCGGCAACTTTAAGGAAATGGAACACTAGTCACTTTAATAATGTTTCCATATCCTGCATCCTCATCTCATATGTATATACTGTACTCTACTATTCCACGGTATCTTAGTCACTAATTATGATTATACATTACATCACTAATCTCATATATATATATACTGTATTCCATACTATGCCATTGTACCAATGCCGCTCTGATATCGCTCATCCATATATTTATATATTCCTAACTCATTCCTTACTTGATTTATGTGTATTTGGGTTTATATTGTGAAACAGTTAGATATTACTTGTTAGATATTACTGCACAGTTGGAGCTAGAAACACAAGCATTTCGCTACAGCATCAATAACATCTGATAAACACATGTATGTGAACAATAAAATTTGATTTGATTTTAATTTAGATTTGATTAGATTTTTACCTGCTTTTTAAATCTGATTCTACTGCTTGCATCAGTTACCTGATGTGGAATAGAGTTCCATGTAGTCATGTCTCTATGTAGTACTGTGTTCCTCCCATAGTCTGTTCTGGACTTGGGGACTGTGAAGAGACCTCTGGTGGCGTGTCTTGTGGGGTCTGCATGGGTGTCTGAGCTGTGTGCTAGTCGTTTAAACAGACAGCTTGGTGCATTCAACATGTCAATACCTCTCATAAATACAAGTAGTGATGAAGTCAATCTCTCTCCACTTTGAGCCAAGAGAGATTGACATGCATTATTGTTAGCTCGCCGTGTTCTTTTAAGGGCCAGCCCGGTTCTTTTAAGGGCCAGCCCGGTTCTTTTAAGGGCCAGCCCGGTTCTTTTAAGGGCCAGCTGCCCCATTCTGAGCCAACTGCAATTTTCCCAAGTCCCTCTTTGTGTCACCTGACCACACTACTGAACAGTAGTCCAGGTGTGACAAAACTAGAGCCAAAACTCAATTTACACATTATTTATTACGAGATGTAGTTTAGGTTTAGGGTTTAGTGAATGATTTGTCCCAAATACAATGCTTTTAGTTTTGGAAATATTTAGGACTAACTTATTCCTTGCCACCCATTCTGAAACTAACTGCAGCTCTTTTAAGTGTTGCAGTCATTTCAGCTGTAGTAGCTGATGTGTGTAGTGTTGAGTCATCCTCATACATAGACACACTGGCTTTACTCAAAGCTAGTGGCATAGATAGATAGATAGATAGATAGATAGATAGATAGATAGATAGATAGATAGATAGATAGATAGATAGATAGATAGATAGATAGATAGATAGATAGATAGATAGATAGATAGGTACTTTATTTAATAAAGACTTTAAAAAGTAAGGGGCCTAGACAGCTGCCCTGGGGAATTCCTGATTCTACCTGGATTATGTTGTAGAGGCTTGTTGAGTGTCCTTCCCTATCTGCGTGCTGAAAGTCTGTTGTCAATTTGCTTACTGTAAAATAACATTGTATCTGGTCGAACACAATTTTTTCCAGAAGTTTACAAAGGGTTGGTAACACGCTGATTGGTCGGCTATTTGAGCCAGTAAAGGGGGCTTCACTATTCTTGGGAAGCAGAATGACTTTGACTTCCCTCCAGGCCTGAGGGAACACACTTTCTAGTAGGCTTAAACCTAAGATGTGGCAAATATATCGTCCGCTATTATCCTCAGTAATTTTCCATCCAGATTGTCAGACCCCGGTGGCTTGTCATTGTTGATAGACAATACTTTTTTCACCTCTTCCACACTGACTTTAGGGAATTCAAAAGGTCAGATTTACTAGGCTGTGTAGTGTCAGCGTTTGTTGCTGGCATGTAAGTTTTCTTGCCAATGAAAACGTCATTAAAGTAGTTGGCAATATTACTGGGTTTTGTGATAAATGAGCATCTGATTCAATAAATGATGGAGCTGAGTTGCCTTTTTCCCCCAAAACGTAATTTAAGCTCCAAAGCTTTTTACTGTCATTCTTGATATTTATATATAATTTATCATTGTTTCATAGTATGGTTTATTAAAGTTGTCACAATTTCATAATTTACAGTATGTTTACCAACCAATCAGCTGCCAGACTTATTTGCTATATCTTTTGCCTCATCCCTCTCAACCATACCAATTTTAAAATAATCAATCCACAGGGATTTAAGTTTTTATAGTCATTTTCTCAATGTGTGAATGCTTATTAGTAACTGGGATAAGTAATTTCATAACTGTGTCAATAGCAGCGTCTGGTTGTTCCTCATTACAGACCAGCAAATATTATTTACATCATCAACATATGAATCACTACAAAATGTATTATATGACGTCTTATACACTGTATTTGACCCAGCCTTTAGAACGTTGGTTTTCCTAGATATGGATACTATATTGTGATCAATACATCCTATGGATCTGGATACTATATTGTGATCAATACATCCTATGGATCTGGATACTGATTTGGAGCAGTTTTCTGCAGCATTAGTAAAGATGGGATCAATACATGATTTAATTCCTGTGCTGTTTGTAAACACCCTGGTAGGTTGACTGGTAACTTGAACCAGGTTGCAGGAACTGGTTACAGATTAAAGCTTTTTCTTGAGTTGGCAGCTTGATGAGAGCCAGTCAATATTTAAATCACCCAGAAAATATACCTCTCTGTTGATATCACATACATTATCAAGCATTTCACACATTATCCATATACTGACTGTTAGCACTTGGTGGTCTATAGCAGCTTCCCACAAGAATGGGCTTTAGGTGAAGCAGATGAACCTGTATCCATATTACTTCAACAGTATTTAACATGATATGTGGTCTTTAGGTGAAGCAGATGAACCTGTAGCCATATTACTTCAACAGTATTTAACATGATATCTGGTCTTTAGGTGAAGCAGATGAACCTGTAGCCATATTACTTCAACAGTATTTAACATGATATCTGGTCTTTAGGTGAGACAGATGAACCTGTAGCCATATTACTTCAACAGTATTTAACATGATATCTGGTCTTTAGGTGAAGCAGATGAACCTGTAGCCATATTACTTCAACAGTATTTAACATGATATCTGGTCTTTAGGTGAGGCAGATGAACCTGTAGCCGTATTACTTCAACAGTATTTAACATGATATCTGGTCTTTAGGTGAGACAGATGAACCTGTATCCATATTACTTCAACAGTATTTAACATGATATGTGGTCTTTAGGTGAAGCAGATGAACCTGTAGCCATATTACTTCAACAGTATTTAACATGATATCTGGTCTTTAGGTGAAGCAGATGAACCTGTAGCCATATTACTTCAACAGTATTTAACATGATATCTGGTCTTTAGGTGAGACAGATGAACCTGTAGCCATATTACTTCAACAGTATTTAACATGATATCTGGTCTTTAGGTGAAGCAGATGAACCTGTAGCCATATTACTTCAACAGTATTTAACATGATATCTGGTCTTTAGGTGAGGCAGATGAACCTGTAGCCGTATTACTTCAACAGTATTTAACATGATATCTGGTCTTTAGGTGAGACAGATGAACCTGTAGCCATATTACTTCAACAGTATTTAACATGATATCTGGTCTTTAGGTGAGACAGATGAACCTGTAGCCATATTACTTCAACAGTATTTAACATGATATCTGGTCTTTAGGTGAGACAGATGAACCTGTAGCCATATTACTTCAACAGTATTTAACATGATATCTGGTCTTTAGGTGAGACAGATGAACCTGTAGCCATATTACTTCAACAGTATTTAACATGATATCTGGTCTTTAGGTGAGACAGATGAACCTGTAGCCATATTACTTCAACAGTATTTAACATGATATCTGGTCTTTAGGTGAGACAGATGAACCTGTAGCCGTATTACTTCAACAGTATTTAACATGATATCTGGTCTTTAGGTGAGACAGATGAACCTGTAGCCGTATTACTTCAACAGTATTTAACATGATATCTGGTCTTTAGGTGAGACAGATGAACCTGTAGCCGTATTACGTCAACAGTATTTAACATGATATCTGGTCTTTAGGTGAGACAGATGAACCTGTAGCCGTATTACTTCAACAGTATTTAACATGATATCTGGTCTTTAGGTGAAGCAGATGAACCTGTAGCCGTATTACTTCAACAGTATTTAACATGATATCTGGTCTTTAGGTGAGACAGATGAACCTGTAGCCATATTACTTCAACAGTATTTAACATGATATCTGGTCTTTAGGTGAGACAGATGAACCTGTAGCCATATTACTTCAACAGTATTTAACATGATATCTGGTCTTTAGGTGAGACAGATGAACCTGTAGTCATATTACTTCAACAGTATTTAACATGAGATCCTCTCTAAACTTTACAGGAATGTGGTTCTGAATATAAACAGCAACACCTCCACCATTGGTATTTCTGTCTTTTCTGTAGATGTTATAACCATATATTGCTACCACTGTATCATCAAAGGTAGTATCTAGTTTCAGAGATAGTCAGAATGACTATGACAGTCAGAATTGACTTCATGGACCTTGTTTCTCAGGCTGCATATGTTAATATGGGATATTTTTAGCACTTTTCTGGGTTGCTTGATTGTTTTAAATGCTTTACTGGGAAGCTTATCAGATGTAGACTTGTTTATATTATTTATATTGTAGCTGATAGTGCAGGGTGAGCTGGACACAGTGGTCTTCCTACTAGGACACACCACCTCAGTGTAACAGTGTAACTGGTTCACAGGCTCAGGATTACTGCATAAAATAGCTGTAGGATTAACAGAGGTATTCAGGACAATTAGCGGGATATAAATTAAGTTAATTGACTAGCTACTGGTACTCCATGTATATAGCCAAGCTATCATTGACTCAGTACTGGTACTCCATGTATATAGCCAAGCTATCATTGACTCAGTACTGGTACTCCATGTATATAGCCAAGCTTTCATTGACTCAGTACTGGTACTCCATGTATATAGCCAAGCTATCATTGACTCAGTACTGGTACTCCATGTATATAGCCAAGCTATCATTGACTCAGTACTGGTACTCCATGTATATAGCCAAGCTATCATTGACACAGAACTGGTACCCCATGTATATAGCCAAGCTATCATTGACACAGAACTGGTACCCCATGTATATAGCCAAGCTATCATTGACACAGAACTGGTACCCCATGTATATAGCCAAGATATCATTGACACAGAACTGGTACCCCATGTATATAGCCAAGCTATCATTGACTAGGTACTAGTACTGCTGCAAGGAAAGACCTAGCTAAGCTGCAGCTGGTCCAGAACAGAGTGACATGTCTTGCTCTTCATTGTAATCAGAGGGCTGATATAAATACTATGCATGTCAGTCTCTCTTGGCTAAGAGTTGAGGACAGACTGACTGCATCACTTCTTATTTTTATAAGAAACATTGTGTTGAAAATCCCAAATAGTTTTCATAGTCAACTTACACACAGCACTAACACACACACTTATGCCACCAGGGGTCTTTTCACAGTCCCCAAATCCAGAAAATTCAAGGAAACGTACAGTTGTATACAGAGCCATTATTGCATGGAACTCCATTCCATCTCATATTGCTCAAATAAACATCAAACCTGGTTAATAAAGCAACACATCACATCTCTCCTATTTCACCTGGATACTTTGAATGTATTGATATGTAGACTATGTGTGCCTTTAAAAAATAATTATGTTTTGTTTATTAATGTTCTGTATTATGTCATGTTTCATGTTTTGTGTCTGGACCCCAGGAAGAGTAGCTGCTGCTTTTCAACAGCTAACTGGGATCCTAATAAAATACCATACCTCATGTATACAGCCAAGATATTATTGATCATTGTGTATGGAATTCCTTGTGTTACTATTTGTTGACATATTCTGCATAGTTGGGAAGGGCCGTCAGTAAGCATTTCACTGTTAGTCTACACCTGTTGTTTACAAAGCCTTAATCAAGGAGTTCAGTCTCCAAGTAAAACAATTATCAATCATACTATAAAAGCATTATATTTATTAAGAAACCATGTTATGAAAATAATGACAACGAACCATATCAGACACATTAATCTTTCCACAAACAGAATATCCTCAAAATATCTCCAGGGTGACAGATGTCAAAACACATCAGAATAGAACAGTATGTCAAAGTGTTGCTTGGTTGTCTCTCTGCAGTAGCCAGTCCCCAGGGTGTTGCTTGGTTGTCTCTCTGCAGTAGCCAGTCCCCAGGGTGTTCCTTAGTTGTCTCTCTGCAGTAGCCAGTCCCCAGGGTGTTCCTTAGTTGTCTCTCTGCAGTAGCCAGTCCCCAGGGTGTTCCTTAGTTGTCTCTCTGCAGTAGCCAGTCCCCAGGGTGTTCCTTAGTTGTCTCTCTGCAGTAGCCAGTCCCCAGGGTGTTCCTTAGTTGTCTCTCTGCAGTAGCCAGTCCCCAGGGTGTTCCTTAGTTGTCTCTCTGCAGTAGCCAGTCCCCAGGGTGTTCCTTAGTTGTCTCTCTGCAGTAGCCAGTCCCCAGGGTGTTCCTTGGTTGTCTCTCTGCAGTAGCCAGTCCCCAGGGTGTTCCTTAGTTGTCTCTCTGCAGTAGCCAGTCCCCAGGGTGTTCCTTAGTTGTCTCTCTGCAGTAGCCAGTCCCCAGGGTGTTCCTTAGTTGTCTCTCTGCAGTAGCCAGTCCCCAGGGTGTTCCTTGGTTGTCTCTCTGCAGTAGCCAGTCCCCAGGGTGTTCCTTAGTTGTCTCTCTGCAGTAGCCAGTCCTCAGTGTTCATACAATACAAAATGTTACAAGGTTCTTCTCTTTTTTTTTATGTTGTCTTCAGACAGTAACATGTTAATCTGTGGTTAGTCTGGGGGTTCATTTGAAACATCTTAAGTCTATTCACACACATTAACCATTAACCAGGAGGCTCTATCTGGGGTCCAATAATAATAACTTACATAACTCTGTACATACACCCCCGGTCAAAAGTTTGGAATATTACTCATTCAAGGGTTTTTCTTTATTTGCACTATTTTTTCATTGTAGAATAAAAGTAAAGACATCAAAACTATAACACATATGGAATCATGTAGTAACCAAACAAGTGTTAAACAAATTAAAATATATTTTATATTTGAGATTCTTCAAATAGCCACAAGTTGCCTTGATGACAGCTTTGCACACTCATGGCATTCTCTGAAACCAGCTTCATGTGGCCCGCCACAGGAATGGAAGACCCAGAAATACCTCTAATGAACTTATCCTCTGCAGCAGAGTTACCAACCTTAGATTGCAGCCCAAATAAATGCTTCACAGCCAAGCTATCATTGACACAGAACTGGTACCCCATGTATATAGCCAAGCTATCATTGACTAGGTACTAGTACTGCTGCAAGGAAAGACCTAGCTAAGCTGCAGCTGGTCCAGAACAGAGTGACATGTCTTGCTCTTCATTGTAATCAGAGGGCTGATATAAATACTATGCATGTCAGTCTCTCTTGGCTAAGAGTTGAGGACAGACTGACTGCATCACTTCTTATTTTTATAAGAAACATTGTGTTGAAAATCCCAAATAGTTTTCATAGTCAACTTACACACAGCACTAACACACACACTTATGCCACCAGGGGTCTTTTCACAGTCCCCAAATCCAGAAAATTCAAGGAAACGTACAGTTGTATACAGAGCCATTATTGCATGGAACTCCATTCCATCTCATATTGCTCAAATAAACATCAAACCTGGTTAATAAAGCAACACATCACATCTCTCCTATTTCACCTGGATACTTTGAATGTATTGATATGTAGACTATGTGTGCCTTTAAAAAATAATTATGTTTTGTTTATTAATGTTCTGTATTATGTAATGTTCTGCAGAGGATAAGTTCATTAGAGTTACCAACCTCAGATTGCAGCCCAAATAAATGCTTCACAGAGTTCAAGTAACAGTAACAGACACTGTTCAGAGGAAACTGTGTGAATCAGGCCTTCATGGACGAATTGCTGCAAAGAAACCACTACTAAAGGACACCAATAAGAAGAAGAGACTTGCTTGGGCCAAGAAACACGAGCAATGGACATTAGACCGGTGGAAATCTGTCCTTTGGTCTGGAGTCCAAATTTGAGATTTTTGGGTACAACCTCAACCACATTTAGATGGTTTGGTTTGGGTCAGACCGCAGTGAAGGAAAAACTGTCAACAAGTGCTCAGCATATGTGGGAACTCCTTCAAGACTGATGGAAAAGCATTCCAGGTGAAGCTGGTTGAGAGAATGCCAAGTGTGCAAAGCTGTCATCAAGGCAAAGGTGGCTATTTGAAGAATCTCAAATATAAAATATATTTTGATTTGTTTAACACTTGTTTGGTTACTACATGATTCCATATGTGTTATGTCATAGTTTTGATGTCTTCACTTTTATTCTACAATGTAAAAAATAATGTAAATAAAGAAAAACCCTTGAATGAGTAATATTCCAAACCTTTGACCGGGGGTGTAAATATGTCCTCATACACTATGGATACAGAGAGGAACCACATGTTACATAGCAGGTATGATGGATGATGGTAGAGGAACAACATGTTACATAGCAGGTATGATGGATGATGGTAGAGGAACAACATGTTACATAGCAGGTATGATGGATGATGGTAGAGGAACAACATGTTACATAGCAGGTATGATGGATGATGGTAGAGGAACAACATGTTACATAGCAGGTATGATGGATGATGGTAGAGGAACAACATGTTACATAGCAGGTATGATGGATGATGGTAGAGGAACAACATGTTACATAGCAGGTATGATGGATGATGGTAGAGGAACAACATGTTACATAGCAGGTATGATGGATGATGGTAGAGGAACAACATGTTACATAGCAGGTATGATGGATGATGGTAGAGGAACAACATGTTACATAGCAGGTATGATGGATGATGGTAGAGGAACAACATGTTACATAGCAGGTATGATGGATGATGGTAGAGGAACAACATGTTACATAGCAGGTATGATGGATGATGGTAGAGGAACAACATGTTACATAGCAGGTATGATGGATGATGGTAGAGGAACAACATGTTACATAGCAGGTATGATGGATGATGGTAGAGGAACAACATGTTACATAGCAGGTATGATGGATGATGGTAGAGGAACAACATGTTACATAGCAGGTATGATGGATGATGGTAGAGGAACCACATGTTACATAGCAGGTATGATGGATGATGGTAGAGGAACAACATGTTACATAGCAGGTATGATGGATGATGGTAGAGGAACAACATGTTACATAGCAGGTATGATGGATGATGGTAGAGGAACAACATGTTACATAGCAGGTATGATGGATGATGGTAGAGGAACAACATGTTACATAGCAGGTATGATGGATGATGGTAGAGGAACAACATGTTACATAGCAGGTATGATGGATGATGGTAGAGGAACAACATGTTACATAGCAGGTATGATGGATGATGGTAGAGGAACAACATGTTACATAGCAGGTATGATGGATGATGGTAGAGGAACAACATGTTACATAGCAGGTATGATGGATGATGGTAGAGGAACAACATGTTACATAGCAGGTATGATGGATGATGGTAGAGGAACAACATGTTACATAGCAGGTATGATGGATGATGGTAGAGGAACAACATGTTACATAGCAGGTATGATGGATGATGGTAGAGGAACAACATGTTACATAGCAGGTATGATGGATGATGGTAGAGGAACAACATGTTACATAGCAGGTATGATGGATGATGGTAGAGGAACAACATGTTACATAGCAGGTATGATGGATGATGGTAGAGGAACAACATGTTACATAGCAGGTATGATGGATGATGGTAGAGGAACAACATGTTACATAGCAGGTATGATGGATGATGGTAGAGGAACCACATGTTACATAGCAGGTATGATGGATGATGGTAGAGGAACCACATGTTACATAGCAGGTATGATGGATGATGGTAGAGGAACAACATGTTACATAGCAGGTATGATGGATGATGGTAGAGGAACAACATGTTACATAGCAGGTATGATGGATGATGGTAGAGGAACAACATGTTACATAGCAGGTATGATGGATGATGGTAGAGGAACAACATGTTACATAGCAGGTATGATGGATGATGGTAGAGGAACAACATGTTACATAGCAGGTATGATGGATGATGGTAGAGGAACAACATGTTACATAGCAGGTATGATGGATGATGGTAGAGGAACAACATGTTACATAGCAGGTATGATGGATGATGGTAGAGGAACAACATGTTACATAGCAGGTATGATGGATGATGGTAGAGGAACAACATGTTACATAGCAGGTATGATGGATGATGGTAGAGGAACCACATGTTACATAGCAGGTATGATGGATGATGGTAGAGGAACAACATGTTACATAGCAGGTATGATGGATGATGGTAGAGGAACAACATGTTACATAGCAGGTATGATGGATGATGGTAGAGGAACAACATGTTACATAGCAGGTATGATGGATGATGGTAGAGGAACAACATGTTACATAGCAGGTATGATGGATGATGGTAGAGGAACAACATGTTACATAGCAGGTATGATGGATGATGGTAGAGGAACAACATGTTACATAGCAGGTATGATGGATGATGGTAGAGGAACAACATGTTACATAGCAGGTATGATGGATGATGGTAGAGGAACAACATGTTACATAGCAGGTATGATGGATGATGGTAGAGGAACAACATGTACTTAACTTAGTCTCATACTTGCAATATATGACATGACTGCAACCTCTTCTGAGAGAATCATGTAACAGAATGTCATCATCACCCGTGTCTCTATATGATGTGAGCTTTTTATTCATAATATCTCCCACCCAGCTCCAACTAGATAAAAACAATGAAACAGTATTCATGTTGCAGACACACAGAGAGAAGGGCTATGTTCGAGTTGTCTAAAGTGTACACTCGTTCACTTCCCTTCACTGATTAGAAAGGAAATGACTTGTATTAGAAATATGTTGGAAACTCCCGCTAGACCATGCCTCCACCAATACAATGTATTAGTAGTGAACGAGTGCACACTTCAGGAGATATTGGGACGCGCCCAAGGGCTAATCATTCAACCTGACCTGCTCCTCAGCCAACCAGCTGCCTCACCTCAACACATCAAGTAAAACCAGACAGTAACATCTGGAAATATCCAAGGCTTCATTTAAAACATGCGTCAAGTTGCTAACGCTAAACCAGAGTATGAGTTCAACTGATTACATGAAGTATGTTGTTACTGAAACAACTAGTTAGGGTTAGTTAGGGTTAGGGTTAGTATGATGTACTAGAGTATGAGTTCAACTGAAACAACTAGTTATTTAATTTGGCATTTTAATGTATTGGAGTAATATATTACATATTTCATACATGAAAGTTTCCTGTTTCTGAATGTTTCAACAGTTATTGTTGGAATGGACTGCCGAGACCAAGGAGGACATGAAATGTGTCTTTAAACTCTTTATGCCATAAAGTACTAATAAAGTACTAATAAAGTACTAATAAATGTACTGTATGATATAAAATGGGAACATAACAACATTGCTAAAGGAACCCAGCTGGAATGAACAATCAGTCCTCCCATCTCCTCCACTCCTCTCACAGTGCTGGCATAAGCCTGGTCCTCTAGTCCCCTCTAGTCCCCTACCTGGTCCTCTAGTTCCCTACCTGGTCCTCTAGTCCTCTAGTCCCCTACCTGGTCCTCTAGTCCCCTACCTGGTCCTCTTGTCCCATCTAGTCCCCTATCTGGTCCTCTAGTCCCCTACCTGGTCCTCTAGTCCCCTACCTCGTCCTCTAGTCCCCTACCTCGTCCTCTTGTCCCATCTAGTCCCCTACCTGGTCCTCTTGTCCCATCTAGTCCCCTATCTGGTCCTCTAGTCCCCTACCTGGTCCTCTAGTCCCCTACCTCGTCCTCTAGTCCCCTACCTCGTCCTCTAGTCCCCTACCTCGTCCTCTTGTCCCATCTAGTCCCCTACCTGGTCCTCTTGTCCCATCTAGTCCCCTACCTGGTCCTCTTGTTCCATCTAGTCCCCTACCGGGTCCTCTAGTCCCCTACCTGGTCCTCTAGTCCCCTACCTGGTCCTCTTGTCCCCTACCTGGTCCTCTTGTCCCCTACCTGGTCCTCTTGTCCCCTACCTGGTCCTCTAGTCCCCTACCTGGTCCTCTTGTCCAATCTAGTCCCCTGCCTGGTCCTCTAGTCCCCTACCTGGTCCTCCAGTCCCCTACCTGGTCCTCTAGTCCCCTGCCTGGTCCTCCAGTCTCCTGCCTGGTCCTCCAGTCTCCTGCCTGGTCCTCTAGTCCCCTACCTGGTCCTCTAGTCCCCTACCTGGTCCTCTAGACCCCTACCTGGTCCACTAGTCCCCTCCAGTCCCCTACCTGGTCCTCTAGTCCCCTCTAGTCCCCTGCCTGGTCCTCTAGTCCCCTGTCTGGTCCTCTAGTCCCCTGTCTGGTCCCCCGCCTTGTCCTTTAGTCCCCTCTAGTCCCGTCTGGTCCTCTTGTCTCCTGCCTGGTCCTCTAGTCCCCTGTCTGGTCCTCTAGTCCCCTGTCTGGTCCTCTAGTCCCCTGCCTGGTCCTCTAGTCCCCTGCCTGGTCCTCTAGTCCCCTGTCTGGTCCTCCAGTCCCCTGCCTGGTCCTCCAGTCTCCTGCCTGGTCCTCTAGTCCCCTGTCTGGTCCTCTAGTCCCCTGTCTGGTCCCCCGCCTTGTCCTTTAGTCCCCTCTAGTCCCGTCTGGTCCTCTTGTCTCCTGCCTGGTCCTCTAGTCCCCTGTCTGGTCCTCTAGTCTCCTGCCTGGTCCTCTAGTCCCCTGTCTGGTCCTCTAGTCCCCTGTCTGGTCCTCCAGTCCCCTGTCTGGTCCTCCAGTCCCCCGTCTGGTCCTCTAGTTCCCTCTAGTCCCGTCTGGTCCTCTAGTCCCCTGTCTGGTCCTCTAGTCCCCCGTCTGGTCCTCTAGTCCCCTCTAGTCCCCCGTCTGGTCCTCTAGTCCCCTCTAGTCCCCTGTCTGGTCCTCTAGTCCCCTGTCTGGTCCTCTAGTCCCCTGTCTGGTCCTCTAGTCCCCTCTAGTCCCCTGTATGGTCCGCTAGTCCCCTGTCTGGTCCTCTAGTCCCCTGTCTGGTCCTCTAGTCCCCTGTCTGGTCCTCTAGTCCCCTGTCTGGTCCTCTGAGATTGAGACACCAAGGTTTCTGCTGTGTGATCCAGAGTCAATTTCTCATTCTCTGAGTGGCTCTCCCTCCTGCTCCTCCTCCTCTGTTTACATGTTACATAGACAGGGCCCAGGTGTTTATATGTTACATAGACAGGGCCCAGGTATTGACATCCTGTTGTTTACATGTTGTAGGCCACATAAATGGGGTCCAGCTGGTCTGCCAGGAAGCCATCCCGTAGGTGCATCCTCTGCTTCTCTCCTCTAGAGTTGATTGGTATAACCCCTGGGTCCACCACCACCACCACACCCACTATCAGGTAGTGGTCCTCCAGAACCACGTTAGTCACCAGGGGAACCAGGTCAAGAGCCTCCTGCTCTGACCCAGACAGCTCCACTACTACCACCAGGAGGTTTGTCCACGTGAACACAGCACTGAGACAGGGAGGGGAGGGAGAGACAAGTAGTTAGGTTCAGTTTCTACAGTCGTGGTCAAACGTTTTGAGAATTACATAAGTATTGGTCTCCACAAAGTTTGCTGCCTCAAGTGTTGATGATGGCAATTTGCATATACTCCAGAATGTCATGAAGAGTGATCAGATGAATTGCAATTCACTGCAAAGTCCCTCTTTGCCATGGAAATGAACTTAATCCCACAAAAACATTTCCACTGCATTTCAGCCCTGCCACAAAAGGACCAGCTGCCATCATGTCAGTGATTGTCTCGTGTTGACGAGGACAAGGCTGGAGATCACTGTCAAGCTGATTGAGTCAGAATAACAGACTGGAAGCTTTAAAAGGATGGTGGTGCTTGAAATCATTGTTCTTCCTCTGTCAACCATGGTTACCTGCAAGGAAACATGTGCCGTCATCATTACTTTGCACAAAAAGGGCTTCACAGGCAAGGATATTGCTGCTGGTAAGATTGCACCTAAATCAACCATTTATCGGATCATCAAGAACTTCAAGGAGAGAGGTTCAATTGTTCTGAAGAAGGCGTCACGGCGCCCAAGAAAGTCCAGCAAGCACCAGGACCGTCTCCTAAAGTTGATTCAGCTGCGGGATCGGGGCACCACCAGTGCAGAGCTTGCTCAGGAATGGCAGCAGGCAGGTGTGAGTGCATCTGCACGCACAGTGAGGCGAAGACTTTTGGAGGATGGCCTGGTGTCAAGAAGGGCAGCAAAGAAGCCACTTCTCTCCAGGAAAAACATCAGGGACAGACTGATATTCTGCAAAAGGTACAGGGATTGGACTGCTGAGGACTGGGGTAGAGTCATTTTCTCTGATGAATCCCCTTTCCGATTGTTTGGGCCATCTGGAAAACACCTTGTCCGGAGAAGACAAGGTGAGCGCTACCATCAGTCCTGTGTCATGCCAACAGTAAAGCATCCTCAGACCATTCATGTGTGGGGTTGCTTCTCAGCCAAGGGAGTGGGCTCACTCACAATTTTGCCTAAGAACACAGCCATGAATAAAGAATGGTACCAACACATCCTCTGAGAGCAACTTCTCCCAACCATCCAAGAACAGTTTGGTGACAACCAATGCCTTTTCCAGCATGATGGAGCACCTTGCCATAAGACAAAAGTGATAACTAAGTGGCTCGGGGAACAAAACATCGACATTTTGGATCCATGGCCAGGAAACTCCCCAGACCTTAATCCCATTGAGAACTTGTGGTCGATCCTCAAGAGGCGGGTGGACAAACAAAAACCCACAACTTCTGACAAACTCCAAGCATTGATTATGCAAGAATGGCCTGCCATCAGTCAGGATGTGGCCCAGAAGTTAATTGACAGCATGCCAGGGCGGATTGCAGAGGTCTTGAAAAAGAAGGGTCAACACTGCAAATATTGACTCTTTGCATAAACTGAATGTCATTTTCAATGTTAGCCTTTGACACTTATGGAATGCTTGTAATTATACTTCAGTGTACCATAGTAACTACTGACATAAAGATCTAAGAACACTGGAGCAGCAAACTTTGTGGAGACCAATACTGTGTCATTCTCAAGAGAGACGGGGGAAGGCAGGGGAAGGCGGGGGAGACAGAGGAGGAAAGACGGGGGAAGGCAGGGGAGACAGAGGGGGAAGGCAGGGTAGACAGGGGGAGAGACAGAGGGGGAGAGACAAGGGGAGACAGAGGGGTTCAGTGGTCAGTTATAGAACTGATCAACTTTGACCTTTCACAAATGATTTTCTAATCTATGCTACACAACACCTGACTTTGAAAGATATCATGAGTCTCTGAGATAATGTCTCCTGTGTGTAGATGTGGGACTGTAGTGTCTCCTGGTTGTAGATGTGGGACTACAATGTCTCCTGGTTGTAGATGTGGGACTATAATGTCTCCTGGTTGTAGATGTGGGACTACAGTGTCTCCTGGTTGTAGATGTGGGACTATAATGTCTCCTGTGTGTAGATGTGGGACTACAGTGTCTCCTGGTTGTAGATGTGGGACTACAGTGTCTCCTGGTTGTAGATGTGGGACTACAGTGTCTCCTGTGTGTAGATGTGGGACTGTAGTGTCTCCTGGTTGTAGATGTGAGACTGTAGTGTCTCCTGTGTGTAGATGTGGGACTGTAGTGTCTCCTGGTTGTAGATGTGGGACTGTAGTGTCTCCTGTGTGTAGATGTGGGACTACAGTGTCTCCTGGTTGTAGATGTGGGACTGTAGTGTCTCCTGGTTGTAGATGTGGGACTACAGTGTCTCCTGTGTGTAGATGTGGGACTACAGTGTCTCCTGGTTGTAGATGTGGGACTACAGTGTCTCCTGGTTGTAGATGTGAGACTACAGTGTCTCCTGTGTGTAGATGTGGG
The DNA here is from genome assembly GCA_023634145.1 of Thymallus thymallus. Classification (NCBI taxonomy): domain Eukaryota; kingdom Metazoa; phylum Chordata; class Actinopteri; order Salmoniformes; family Salmonidae; genus Thymallus; species Thymallus thymallus. The sequence goes on along the minus strand of CM042407.1, from coordinate 41,544,581 downwards.
ACTGTAGTGTCTCCTGGTTGTAGATGTGGGACTACAGTGTCTCCTGTGTGTAGATGTGGGACTACAGTGTCTCCTGGTTGTAGATGTGGGACTACAGTGTCTCCTGGTTGTAGATGTGGGACTACAGTGTCTCCTGGTTGTAGATGTGGGACTACAGTGTCTCCTGTGTGTAGATGTGGGACTACAGTGTCTCCTGTGTGTAGATGTGGGACTACAGTGTCTCCTGGTTGTAGATGTGGGACTACAGTGTCTCCTGGTTGTAGATGTGGGACTGTAGTGTCTCCTGTGTGTAGATGTGGGACTGTAGTGTCTCCTGGTTGTAGATGTGGGACTACAGTGTCTCCTGTGTGTAGATGTGGGACTACAGTGTCTCCTGGTTGTAGATGTGGGACTACAGATATGTGAGTTGAGTAATGTGCCTCACCATTCAGCGATGCTCTTGTGAGAGCGGATAACGGACGTCTCAATGTCGATGGGATGATACCTCATCCCTCTTAGCTCCAAAGTCTCATCCAGAGACCCCACCACATAGAGAGCATCATGAAGCTCTGCAACACACACACACACACACACACACACACTTTAGCAGCATCCAATAACAATTAAATATTTGAAAGAGAAGATTTTCTTCACCTACTTCCTATTCTATGATGTCAGTTAGTAAATCAGAATGGTGTGTGAATGGTCTCCTCAGTAATCTAGAACAGGTTAATGTTAGTAGGTGTTAGTATAGGAGTCTCTCTCCTCAGTAATCTAGAACAGGTTAATGTTAGTAGGTGTTAGTATAGGAGTCTCTCTCCTCAGTAATCTAGAGCAGGTTAATGTTAGTAGGTGTTAGTATAGGAGTCTCTCTCCTCAGTAATCTAGAACAGGTTAATGTTAGTAGGTGTTAGTATAGGAGTCTCTCTCCTCAGTAATCTAGAACAGGTTAATGTTAGTAGGTGTTAGTATAGGAGTCTCTCTCCTCAGTAATCTAGAACAGGTTAATGTTAGTAGGTGTTAGTATAGGAGTCTCTCTCCTCAGTAATCTAGAACAGGTTAATGTTAGTAGGTGTTAGTATAGGAGTCTCTCTCCTCAGTAATCTAGAACAGGTTAATGTTAGTAGGTGTTAGTATAGGAGTCTCTCTCCTCAGTAATCTAGAACAGGTTAATGTTAGTAGGTGTTAGTATAGGAGTCTCTCTCCTCAGTAATCTAGAACAGGTTAATGTTAGTAGGTGTTAGTATAGGAGTCTCTCTCCTCAGTAATCTAGAACAGGTTAATGTTAGTAGGTAGTCCACATGGAGGGAGCATGGAGAAAGATCCGTTCCAAAACTTCTCTCATGTTGTTGGTATACTGGTTGGCAAATGGACAATACATAATAGGATTTGTGGTGGGGCTCAGGTGAGACATTGAAATTGGGACATTATCATGGGACATTATCATGGAACATCCACTTTGAACTGTGAAGATATCTGAAGAAGACAATGAAGAGACGCTAGAAGGTTGAGTCCCGGGGAAAGGGGGGGTCAACTGTGCCCTTAATAGATTTAGACTTGTTTGGGGTATCAGGGTGATTGTGGAGGTCTACACACTGCAACATGTATAGTAATTTAGGCTAAGAATGCATTCAGATACTGATCTGTAATTATAACCCTGATGAGAAAGTTAATGCTAGAACAATAAGGTGAATATATATGTTCATATAAATGTACATTCTGCCAGGGTTTCAATTTAGAACCAATGTGAATCACTGAGCAATTCTACATTTGGGTTGGATAATTAATTGGGTTTTAATTATGATTTGGAAACTGAATGAGTTTTTAAAACTGACATTGAATTGAGTAAGTTTTTAGTATGGTAATAACTATATGAGTAGATGATAGATAGATAGATAGATAGATAGATAGATAGATAGATAGATAGATAGATAGATAGATAGATAGATAGATAGATAGATAGATAGATAGATAGATAGATAGATAGATAGATAGATAGATAGATAGATAGATAGGTACTTTATTGATCCCCCGGGGGGGAAATTTAATTGTCAAGCAGCTACAACAAAACACAGGGCAGGTGCAAAATGCCACAACGAAAAGTACACAAAAGACAGATACATGATACATAGAGCGGCAGTATGAAAAAGTATAGAAATACAAGATATCTGGAGTGCAAAAAAAAAGCTATAAAAAGACATTGCATAGTATGGGTGGTTGGCTGAATATGTACACTATACATTGGTGGATGTTGGATGGTTAACTATACTATACAGGTCGATGGCAGAGAAATACTTCAGTAGCTAAAAATGCGTATGATATGAGCGAGGGTAATAATAGTTTACTTAATAGACAGACTGGGTAAATGAACAGGTAAGTGAATATTTTGCATGGTTAAATTAGCTGTACAGTTAGGTATACAGTTAAATTTACAGATAAGTGAATACTTGCATGGTTACATAAACTGTACAGGTAAATGACAGGAAGAGATACTTTAATAGCTAAATGTGTTTATGATATAATTTGGGGTAATAATAGTACTTCCCTTAAAATACAGTCCTTAGTGTGCAGGGTTTAATTACAGACAACTGCACGTATTGCACATTCGATATACTAAAAGCAATGAGAAAAGGTGCAACTGGCAGGATACTAATATGCATTCCTGAGTGAATGACTACGTAAGTTAAGTCCAATAATTACTTACAATATTGCATGTGATATGATATAACAACTGTACATGAGTATGTATATACAGACCTGTATGAATAAATAGGTCCTGAGTGGATGAGTGCTGATGGACCAGAGTTACTCACGGATGGATGCATAATTGTTAAACTAGGTCCTAGCACCCCAACAGTTCCAGATCTATGTTGTCGACGGCACGGCACCCCGGTGAGGCATTATATAGTCTAATCGCCGCCGGCAGGAAGGACCTCCTGTAGCGCTCTCTGGCACACCGTGGTGGGATCAGTCTGTGACTGAAAGTGCTCCTCTGCGTCATAACCATAGCGTGCAGAGGGTGGGTGACGTTGTCCATGATGGCCAGCAGTTTGGCCAGGATCCGTCTCTCCGCCACCTCCTCTAGAGTGTCAAGGCTCATCCCCAGGACAGAGCTAGCCTTCCTGATCAGCTTATTTACCCGAGAAGCATCACCGGCTTTGATGTTTGCTCCCCAGCACACCACTGCAAAAAAGATGGCACTGGCCACCACAGACTGGTAGAAGGTATGCAGTAGTTTACTGCACACGTTGAAGGACCTGAGCCTCCTCAGAAAGTAGAGTCGGCTCTGGCCCTTTTTGTACAGGGCCCCGGTGTTACCGGCCCATTCCAGCCTGTTGTCCATATGGACTCCCAGGAACTTGTATGACCCAACCATTTCCACATCCATCCCCTGTATAGGGACTGCAGTCAGTTGTGCCTTGGTTCTCCTGAAGTCCACCACCATCTCCTTTGTTTTGCTGATGTTGAGCTGAAGGTGGTTCTGCTCACACCACAACACAAAGTCACTGATTGTGCTCCTGTACTCCTCCTCCTGCCCACCCCTGATGCACCCTACAATAGCAGAGTCATCCGAGAACTTCTGTAGGTGGCATGTTTCAGAGTTATATCTGAAGTCTGAGGTGTAGAGGGTGAACAGGAAGGGGGACAGGACCGTACCCTGGGGGGCCCCTGTGTTGCTAACTGCCCGTTCTGACACACAGCTCTGTAGTCGCACAAATTGTGGCCTTCCGGTCAGGTAGTCCGTGACCCAGGAGACTAAGGGTGCTTCCACTTTCATCCTCCTCATCTTCTCACCCAGTAGCAGGGGCTGAATGGTGTTGAAGGAACTGGAGAAGTCAAAAAACATAACCCTCACAGTGCAACCTGCGTTGTCCAGGTGAGAGTAGGCCCTCTGCAGAAGGTAGATGATTGCATCATCCACCCCGATGTTGCGCTGGTATGCGAACTGCAGGGGGTCCAGTGATGTACACACCAGGGGTCTGAGGTGAGCGAGGACTAACCTTTCCAGGGTCTTCATGATGTGAGCAATGAATGTATCATGGATTGAATGTTTTTATGCTAATGGTGACATGGGTAAAGAAGCTGTGTCCTCACCATGTCCCTGCTGAATGGAGAGAGTAAATCTGACCCTGATCTATTTTACCAGATGGATTTTGATGATAATAATAATACGTAGGCGTTGCCTTATAGTAGTGGGATCATGAAGCTTGTCGTGTTCATTAGGTACTAAATGGAACACATTTGACTTAAACCAGGAATAACTACCTGTATTTGTCCAACTTAGATTTCTGAGAATTTCTTAATTATATTTTAATGTTTATATAATTTCCAATGAAGGATAGTTTATGTTAAGTTAAAAAACTCAAAGACCTAACAGATGGTAATTTACAATGGTAATATACTGGTGCAAGGGAGTTTTTTCCCATATAAGTTTTTTTTGTTTTATTTGTACAGTTTTTTATAAAGTTGTAATACTATTTTAAATTGAGAGTCAGTCTCAAAACGAGGGAATGTTGTAAAATTACAACATTATGTTATATCCATAGGCGTTTCCCTGAGAGGGGTTTCTACAGATGGTGCTATGAGGATGACAATGGATATTTTCATCATGCTAACCCCTACTATTGTGCATGGTACCAGCATGATGACTGTTCTATTTACTGTAATGAAGCTCGTGTTTTTTCTGTTCCATTTTCTGTTCCAGATTGTCTGTTCTGATAAGAAAGGTGTACAACAGCAACCCAAATGAAGGTTGTTTACCATGGAGGAAATACCAGGCACCAGAATGTATTTTGTTTGTTTAATTCTATGTTTAACAATGATTATGTAATGCTTGTACCCTTACATTTTTCTAGAAGAAACTGAGTTTCTTGTGAGGGGAATGTGAGAGAAAAATTATGTATTCACCTTATTTGTTTGATATTAATGGTTAACCATTATATACTTAACAAATAGTAAGACATTTCTGTTCTACTAATGTTGTGTTTTGTTTTCCACTCTAGCTCCCTGTAGCTAATCTGGGTTATGGTCAAGGATGGGTTGTACTAGAGATAGCTTAGGAGTTGAACAATCCCTCATTGTCTCAAAATCGTCCTTGCATCTGGGAGACTAAGCCTGCTGGGGGTTAAAACAGCACCAGGTTCAGAGAACCAGAAGGTGAAGCCAAGGTGGCTTGTGATGCCACCCGATCTGCATGAGAGAGGTGGAACCAGCCATGACTAAGCATTTTTTGTGTCAGCTACTGTACATAAGACCCATGATTCCTCAGAATCACCTACGGGTGGTTCTTCGACCAGCTTCATTATTGCAGTAATTAATAGATGTTAGTAATACGTTTTGAATAAAGTAATATCCTGATTGGTGATTGGCCTTGTCTCTCCTCATTATTGATTAGAATTTCATGACAAAGGACCCGTCATTTCACTGTTAGTCTACACTTGTTCACGAAGCATGTGACAAATAAAATGTAATTTGATGTCTCTACTCTTAACCTCCACTGGCGTCGGTGAGCTCAGTGCGTCGTAGGAAACCCAGGTATCCTGTTCTGGCCCAGACCGTCTGCGTGTCTCCGAAGCTCAGCTTAGTGTTGAAGTGGTCCACATGCAGAGCATCCTCTCCGTACACTGTGTAGTAACCTGTTGCATTGTGGGGGCTGCTCACCCAAACCTGATACAATAAGATGGAGCTGTGTTAGCAGAGAGACAGGAAGATATTTATATTTTTATTTATTTAACCTTTATTTAACTAGGCAAGTCAGTTAAGGACACATTCTTACTTGCAATCACTGCAAAAGGCCTACTGCGGGGATGGGGGCTGGGATTAAAAATATACACTGGGGGCCAAAAGTTTGACATATTACTCAATCAAGGGTTTTTCTTTATTTGCACTATTTTTTACATTGTAGAATAAAAGTGAAGACGTCAAAACTATGACACATATGGAATCATGTAGTAACCAAAAAAGTGTTAAACAAATATAAAATATATTTTGATTTGTTTAACACTTTTTTGGTTACTACATGACAACAACATGGTAGCAACACAACATGGTAGCAACACAACATGGTAGCAACACAACATGGTAGCAGCACAAAACATGGTACAAACATTATTGGGCACAGACAACAGCACAATGGCAAGAAACATAGCTAAATGTGTGTATGATATAATTTAGGGTAATAATAGTAATACCCTTAAAATACAGTCCTTAGTGAGCAGGGTTTAATTACAGCTAAATGCACATATTGCACATTCAATATACTAAAAGAAATGAAAAAAAGATACAACTGACAGGATACTAATATGCATTCCTGAGTGAATGACTACGTAAGTTAAGTCCAAGTGATATGATATAACAACTGTACATGAACATGTATATACAGTCCTGAATGAATAAGTCCTGAGTGAATGAGTGATTACAGACCAGAGTTACTCACGGATGGATGCATAATTGTTAAACTAGGTCCTAACACCACAACAGTTCCAGATCTATGTTGCCGACGGCACGGCACCCCGGTGAGGCATTAAATAGTCTAATAGCCGCCGGCAGGAAGGACCTCCTGTAGCGCTCTCTGGCACACAGTGGTGGGATCAGTCTGTGACTGAAGGTGCTCCTCTGCATCATAACCATGGCATGCAGAGGGTGGGTGACTTTGTTGGCCAGGATCCGTCTCTCCTCCACCTCCTCTAGAGTGTCAAGGCTAATCCCCAGAACAGAGCTAGCCTTCCTGATCAGCTTATTTACCCGAGAAGCAGCCTTTATGTTGTCGCCCCAGCACACCACTGCAAAAAAGACAGACTGGTAGAAGGTATGCTGTAGTTTACTGCAAACGTTGAAGGACCTGCGCCTCCTCAGAAAGTAGAGTTGGCTCTGGCCCTTTTTGTACAGAGCCCCGGTGTTACCAGCCTGTTGTCCATATGGACTCCCAGGAACTTGTATGACCCAACCATTTCCACATCCATCCCCTGTATAGGGACTGCAGTTGGTTGGGCCTTGGTTCTCCTGAAGTCCACCACAATCTCCTTTGTTTTGCTGATGTTGTGCTTAAGGTGGTTCTGCTCACACCACACCACAAAGTCACTGATTGTGCTCCTGTACGCCTCCTCCTGCCCACCCCTGATGCACCCTACAATTGCGGAGTCATCCAAGAACTTCTGTAGGTGGCATGTTTCAGAGTTATATCTGAAGTCCGAGGTGTAGAGGGTGAACAGGAAGGGGGACAGGACCGTTCCCTGGGGGGCCCACGTGCTGCTCACTGCCCGTTATGACACACAGCACTGTAGTCGCACAAATTGTGGCCTACCGGTCAGGTAGCCCATAACCCAGGAGACTAAGGGTACTTCCACTTTCATCCTCTTCATCTTCTCACCAAGTAGCAGGGGCTGAATGGTGTTGAAGGCACTGGATAGGTCAAAAAACATAACCTTCACAGTGCAACCTGCGTTGTCCAGTTGAGAGTAGGCCCTCTGCAGAAGGTAGATCCACCCTGATGTTGAGCTGGTATGCGAACTGCAAGGGGTCCAGTGATGTACACACCAGGGGTCTGAGGTGAGCGAGGACTAACCTTTCCAGGGTCTTCATGATGTTGGATGTTAGCGCTACAGGTCTGAAGTCATTCAGGACAGTCGGGTGCGCCTTCTTGGGCACTGGGACGAGGCAGGATGTTTTCCACAGCACAGGGACCCTTTCTAGGCTCAGGCTAAGGTTGAAGGATCTCTGGAGTATTCCACACAGTTGGTCAGCACAGACCCGAATCACCCTTGGGCTGATGCCATCAGGGCCCGCCGCTTTCCACTGATGTAGTCTCTCCAGCTCTCTCTTCACTTGGTTGGTGGTGAAAGCCAGCCCAGGTGGGGGGAAGGGGGGTGTTGAGGATCAGTCCAGAGGGAGCAGGGGCCGAGGTGGGGTCGCTGATTGTCTCAACAGAGGTGTTGTGAGCAAAGTAGGGGTGGGACAGCCGTGAGGGTGTGTGGCCTGGGGAGCTGGAGGGGAGGTGGACAGGGCCAGTATCGAATCTGTTAGTCTCGGGTCCCCTCTGTCCGCCCACTGTTTGACTTTTTTAAGCCAGTGATATTTCTCATACCCTTCCACACCTCTCTCACCTGGCTCTGCCTCAGCTTGTCCTCCATCTTCTCCTTATACCCTCTCTTCCCCTCAGCAATCCGCAACTTCAGATCCCTCTGCACGCATTTCAATTTGTCCCTGTCCCCCTCCTTGAAGGCCCTCTTCTTCTCATTCAGCAGGGCCTTCAGGTCGCTGGTGACCCAGGGTTTATTATTTGGAAAACAGCGTACCTTCCTGGTGAGTACAGTGTTGTCTACACAAGAATTTATATAGTCCTTTATGCAGTCAGTAAGTCCATCAATGTCCTCCCCATGAGCCTCACAGAGCACATCCCAGTCTGTTGTCTCAAAGCAGTCCTGTAGGGCCTCATTCACCTCCGGAGACCGTCTCCTAATTTGCCCATTCATCCTTCCTTCAATTATGTGAAGTTTGCCAGTACCATTTGCTGAAAAGCAGCCCCACACCATGATGTTCCCACCTCCAAACTTCACTGTTGGTATGGTGTTTTTAGGGCGATGTGCAGTGCCATTTCTCCTCCAAACATGGTGTGTATTATGACATCCAAACAGTTCAATTTTGCTCTCATCTGACCACACTATATTCTCCCAGTATTTCACTGGCTTTTCCAAATGTTGTGCAGCAAACTTTAAACGAGCTTCAACATGCTTTTTTTTCAGCAATGGAGTCTTGCGTGGTGAGTGTGCATACAGCATTACTTACTGTTTTCTTTGAGACAACAGTACCTGCTAATTGCAGGTCTTTTTGAAGCTCTCCACAAGTGGTCCTTGGCTCTTGGACAACTCTTCTGATTATTATTTTCACTCCTCTGTCAGAAATCTTGCGAGGAGCACCTGGTCGAGGCAAATTTATGGTGAAATGATTGTCTTTCCACTTCCGTATTATGGCCCCAACAGTGCTCACTGGAACATTCAGAAGCTTAGAAATGCGCCTATAACCAATGCCATCATTACGTTTTGCAACAATTAGGTTGCGAATGTCTTGAGACAGCACTTTGCTTTTACCCATCCTGAGATGTGTCTTGTGTGACCTTTTTTGTAGGCCATCAGTTGGGACTGAACCAGCTGATATTAATTTGCACTGACAGGGGGCTGGATTGCTTTTTAATTACTGATAGTTTTCAGCTGTTGTCTTGGCTTTCCATGCCTTTTTGCACCTCCCTTTCTTCATGTGTTCAATACTTTTTCCCTGTGTCATTTCACATAACTTAATTTCTGAACTTATTTGTTTTGGTTTCTTTGTATATATGGATTACTTGGGTTGTTACCAACATCTGGTGAAACTTTCATGTCAATAGCACCTTTGGAAATATATTTACTGAGAAAAATGGTGACGTGTTCAATACTTATTTCACCCGCTGTAACAAGTCCAGAGTTGTATTATTTCTGGTTGGGCACATCATGAACTGTTTGAACGTGGGCAACGTTGAAGAGAGAGATGCATGGTTAAAATCCCCCGAAATGGCAAAGAAAGCACTGCGATGCGCTGTCTGTAACCTCGCGATAACAGAGTGGTTGACGTCATACGCTGTGTTTGCGTCAGCGGAGGGCGGGATGTAAACAATAACAGCAATGGCCGCCGTGAATTCCCTCGGCAAATTGTAGGGTCTCAGGCTAACGGCTAACAGCTCAATGTCCGGCCTACATAACTGTTCCTTAACAGTAATATGGCTCGGATTACATAATCTGTTGTTAACTAATAAAGCCAGCCGCCCTCCCTTACCCTTACCGGAAGAAACGCTATCCCTGTCCGCGTTGATGGTCTGGAAACCGCCGATAGTGACGTTCTCTATGGGGACGTTATCATTCAGCCATGTTTCTGTAAAACACAATAGGCTAGCTTCCCGGTAGTCTCTTTGTCCATGGACCAGACACTCAAGCTCATCCACCTTGTTATGCAGTGATCTCATGTTGCCCATAATGATAGACGGTATAGCCGGCTTGTACTTACTCAGCTTTGCCTCACACTTCCGACCTGCCCTGCATCCACGCCGTCGCCTTTTCAACTCGTCCGGAATATCAAACTTTTCCCTGGGGTGCAGCAGCGCTGAGTGTGCTAAATCCAGGAGCTGGGCTCGGTTGTAAATAATTGCTGAATCCCGTGTACGTTCGGCGCTCAGAAAAATAATAAGTGCCTCAGTGATAAAAAGGACCGCTAAAACCTTAAAACAGTAGCACTCCATAATCCTGAACTATTATAGTTCAACTGTTGAAAAAAAACTCACGAAAAATGGACGAAAAACATACTAAAACAACAATTTACGCACAAACAATGGGAGCTGCTTAACAGGCGACAACACAGGGTGGAGCCAATACAAAGAGACCACCCACACAGGTCCCTTACACAGCCTGAAGGTGCGTTTTGGGTCATTGTCCTGTTGAAAAACCCTTTACTCAGTACTTTTTTGAAGCACCTTTGGCAGCGATTACAGCCTCGAGTCTTCATGGGTATGACTCTACAAGCTTGGCACACCTGTTTTTGGGGAGTTTCTCCCATTCAGGTCATTGTCCTGTTGGAAGGTGAACCTTCGCCCCAGTTCTCTGGAGCAGGTTTTCATCAAGGAGCTCTCTATACTTTGCTCCGTTCATCTTTCCCTCGATCCTGACTAGTCTCCCAGTCCCTGCCACTGAAAAACATCCCCACAGCATGATGCTGCCACCACCATGCTTCACCGTAGGGATGGTGCCATGTTTCCTCTAGACGTGACGCTTGGTATTCAGGTCAAAGAGTTCAATCTAGGTTTCATCAAATCTTGTTTCTCATAGTCAGAATCCTTTAGGTGCCTTTTGGCAAACTTCAAGAGGGCTGTCATGCGCTTTTTACTGAGGAGTGGCTTCCGTCTGGCCACTCTACCATAAAGGCCTGATTTGTGGAGTGCTGCAGAGATGGTAGTCCTTCTGGAATGTTCTCCCATCTCAATAGAGGAAATCTGGAGCTCCGTCAGAGTGACCATCGGGTTCTTGGTCACCTCCCTGACCAAGGCCCTTCTCCACCGATTGCTCAGTTTGGTCGGGTGGCCAGCTCTAGGAAGAGACTTGGCGGTTCCAAACTTCTTCCATTTAAGAATGATGGAGGCCACTGTTTTCTTGGGGACCTTCAATGTTTTGGTACCCTTCCTCAGATCTGTTCCTTGACATAATCCTCTCAGAGCTCTACGGAAAATTCTATCAACCTCATGGCTCGGTTTTTTCTCTGACATGCACTGTGGGACCTTATATAAATAGACAGGTGTGTGCTTTTCCAAATCATGTCCAATCAATTTTACCACAGGTGGACTCCAATCAAGTTGTAGAAACATCTCAAGGATGATCAATGGAAACAGGATGCACCTTTGAGACTCAATTTCGAGTCTCACAGCAAAGGGTCTGAATACTTATGTAAATATTTAATTTTTAATACATTTGTAAAGATTTCTAAAACCTGTTTTCGCTTTATCATTATGGGGTATTGTGTGTAGATTCTAATGTAATCCATTTTAGAATAAGGCTGTAACGTAACAAAATGTGGAAAAAGTCAAGGGGTGTGAATACTTTCCGAATGCACTGTATTTATATACAGTATATACAGTTGAAGTGGGAAGTTTACATACACCTTAGCCAAATACATTTAAACTCAGTTTTCAAAATTTCTGACATTTAATCCTAGTAACAATTCCCTGTCTTAGGTCAGTTAGGATCACCACTTTATTTTAAGAATGTGAAATGTCAAAATAATATTTATTTCAGCTTTTATTTCTTTCATCACATTCCCAGTGGGTCAGAAGTTTACATACACTTAATTAGTATTTGGTAGCATTGCCTTTAAATTGTTTAACTTGGGTCAAACATTTCAGGTAGCCTTCCAAAAGCTTCCCACAATAAGTTGGGTGAATTTTGGCTCATTCCTCCTGACAGAACTGGTGTAACTGAGTCAGGTTTGTAGGCCTCCTTGCTCATACACGCTTTTTCAGTTCTGCCCACAAATGTTCTATAGGATTGAGGTCAGGGCTTTGTGATGGCCATTCCAATACCTTGACTTTGTTGTCCTTAAGCCATTTTGCCACAACTTTGGAAGTGTGCTTGGGGTCATTGTCCATTTGGAAGACTAATTTGCGACCAAGCTTTAACTTCCTGACTGATGTCTTGAGATGTTGCTACATTATATCCACATAATTTTCCTTCCTCATGATGCCATCTATTTTGTGAAGTGCACCAGTCCCTCCTGCAGCAAAGCCCCCCCACAACATGATGCTGCCACCCCCGTGCTTCACGGTTGGGATGGTGTTCTTCGTCTTGCAAGCCTCCCCCTTTTTCCTCCAAACATAACGATGGTCATTATGGCCAAACAGTTCTATTTTTGTTTCATCAGACCGGAGGACATTTCTCCAAAAAGTACGATCTTTGTCCCCATGTGCAGTTGCAAACCGTAGTCAGGCTTTTTTATGGTGGTTTTGGAGCAGTGGCTTCTTCCTTGCTGAGCGGCCTTTCAGGTTATGTTGATATATGACTTGTTTTACTGTGGATATTTTTACTTTTGTACCGGTTTTGTCCAGCATCTTCACAAGGTCCTTTGCTGTTGTTCTGGGATTGATATGCACTTTTCGCACCAAAGTACGTTCATCTCTAGGAGACAGAACGCGTCTCCTTCCTGAGCGGTATGACGGCTGTGTGGTTCCATGGTGTTTATACTTGCGTACTATTGTTTGTATAGATGAATGTGGTACCTTCAGACTTTTTGGAAATTGTTCAAGGATGAACCAACTTGTGGAGGTCTACAATTTCTTTTCTGAGATTTTGGCTGATTTCTTTTGATGACCATGATGTCGAGCAAAGAGTTTAAAAAAAAAAATTATTTCACCTTTATTTAACCAGGTATGTCAGTTGAGAACAAGTTCTCATTTGCAACTGCGACCTGGCCAAGACAAAGCAAAGCAGTGCGACAAATAACAACACAGAGTTACACATTAAACAAACAGTCAAAAACACAATAGAAAAATCTATATACAGAGTGCAAAATGTAGTGCAAAAATGCAGTAAGGTTAGGAGGTAGGACAATAAATAGACCATAGTGGTGAAATAAATTACAGAATTATCATCATTAACACAGGAATGAAGGATGTGCAAATTATGATGTGCAAATAGAGATACTGGAGTGCAAGATTAGTGAAAATAAACAAAAATAAATATGGGGATGAGGTAGTAGTGTGGGCTATTTACAGAAGGGCTATATACAGGTGCAGTGATCGATAAGCAGCTTTGACAACTGATGCTTAAAGTTATTGAGGGAGATAGGAACCTCTAGCTTCAATGATTTTTGCAATTCGTTCCAGTCATTGGCAGCAGCGAACTGGAAGGAATGGCGACCAAATTTTTTTTTATTTATTTTTTTATTTCACCTTTATTTAACCAGGTAGGTCAGTTGAGAACAAGTTCTCATTTGCAACTGCGACCTGGCCAAGACAAAGCAAAGCAGTGCGACAAAAAAAACAACACAGAGTTACACATTAAACAAAGTCAAAAACACAATAGAAAATCTATAAACAGAGTGCAAAATGTAGTGCAAAAATGCAGTAAGGTTGGGAGGTAGGACAATAAATAGACTATAGAGTAGAAATAAATTACAGAATTATCATCATTAACACAGGAATGAAGGATGTGCAAATTATGATGTGCAAATAGAGATACTGGAGTGCAAGATTAGTGAGAAAATAAACAAAAATAAATATGGGGATGAGGTAGTAGTGTGGGCTATTTACAGAAGGGCTATATACAGGTGCAGTGATCGATAAGCAGCTTAGACAGCTGATGCTTAAAGTTATTGAGGGAGATAGGAACCTCTAGCTTCAATGATTTTTGCAATTCGTTCCAGTCATTGGCAGCAGCGAACTGGAAGGAATGGCGGCCAAATGAGGTGTTGGCTTTGGGGGTGACCAGAGAGATATACCTGCTGGAGCGCATGCTACGGGTGGGTGTTGCTATGGTGACCAGTGAGCTGAGATAGGGCGGGGATTTACCTAATAAAGACTTATAGATGACCTGGAGCCAGTGGGTTTGGCGACGAATATATAGTGATGGCCAGCCAACGAGAGCATACAGGTCGCAGTGGTGGGTAGTGTAAGGGGCTTTGGTGACAAAACGGATGGCACTATGATAGACTACGTCCAATTTACTAAGTAGAGTGTTGGAGGCTAGTTTGTAAATGACATCGCCGAAATCAAGGATCGGTAGGATAGTCAGTTTTACAAGGGCATGTTTGGCAGCATGAGTGAAGGAGGCTCTGTTGCGAAATAGGAAGCCAATTCTGGATTTAATTTTGGATTGGAGATGGTTGATGTGAGTCTGGAAGTTGAGTTTATAGTCTAACCAGATGCCTAGGTATTTGTAGGTGTCCACGTATTCTAATTCGGATCCGTCGAGAGTAGTGATGATAGTCCGGTGGGCGGGTGCTGGCATCGTTCGATAGAAAAGCATGCACTTAGTTTTACTAGCGTTTAAGAGCAGTTGTAGGCCACGGAAGGAGTGTTGTATGGCATTGAAGCTTGATTGAAGGTTAGTAAACACAGTATCCAAAGAGGGGCCAGATGTATACAGAATGGTGTCATCTGCGTAGAGATGGATCAGAGAGTCACCAGCAGCGAGAGCGACATCGTTGATGTATATAGAGAAAAGGGTTGGCCCAAGAATTGAACCCTGTGGCACCCCCATAGAGACTGCCAGAGGATCGGACAATAGGCCCTCCGATTTGACACACTGAACTCTGTCTGCAAAGTAGTACTACAGGAAGCAAATTTCTGTTTGAAAAAGCTGGCCTTTGCTTTTCTAACTGACTGTGTGTACTTGTTCCTGACTTCCCTGAATAGCTGCATATCGCGGGGGCTATTCGATGCTAATGCAGATGCTAATGCAGGGGCAAAAAATAAATAAAAAAATAAATAAAAAATAACAGTTAATTAAGAGAGCTAAGACAACGACGGGTAATGGCGATGAATGGACAAAGAGGGTCAGTTAGAAAAAAGTGATGTACTACACACAGGACCTGAGACCTGGTAGTTAAACAGAAATAAATACCATATAACCAAACAGTCCTGCAGGCATCAGCTATGAAGCTGAGCAATCATAGGATCCGATGAATAGCAAAGTGGTGAGCCGGGGATCAGTTCAATGGGCACGGCGTTCAGAGTGTTAGCAGGCCGGGCTAGCAGGCCTGAGCTAGCAGGCCGGAGCTAGCAGATGGATCTTCGGCGACGTCGCAGAGGAGAACCCTGTTGAGACCACGTCGGACAATTACGTCGGCAGACCAGTCACGGTGGCTCGGTGGGGCTCCGTATCGACAGTAGAAGGTCCAGGTAGGTTGACAAGGTACTGCCCGGGAGAGTAGCTAGCACACGTCGGCTGTCCGGGAGATGAGCCTAGCTCACGCTAGCATGTAAACAATGGAGGTTAGCTATAAACGTCGGTCACTCGAATGCAGCTAGCTAGCTGTGATGAGCCGGTGTGGTGGTCCGGTACTTTCAGTGGAAATCCGGTGAAGTGGAAGGGAACGCAGTCCGATAAACGCTGGATTGGTAGCGCGCTGAGCAGACTGGCCAATATTGTCCGAACTGAAAGCTGGCTGAGCAGCCAGAGCGGTGGTGAGGACCGCTAGCAGTGGTTAGCGATGGAAGGTTTGAAGGTAGGCCTTGAAATACATCCACAGGTACACCTCCAATTGACTCAAACTATGTCAATTAGAATATCAGAAGCTTCTAAAGCCATACTTTTCATTATTTAACTGAACCGCAGTCAGAAGCTAGCCTGCTAGCTAGCTTGCAAACTAGCTACTAGCCATCGCTAACCACTGCTAGCGGTCCTCACCACTGCTCTGCCTGCATCAGTTGCTTTTAGTTCGGACATTATCGGCCAGTCTGCACAGCGCGCTACCAACCCACCGCATATCGGACTGTGTTCCCTTCCACTTCACCGGATTTCCACTGAAATCACAGGACCATCACACCGGATCATCACAGCTAGCTAGCTGCAATCGAGTGACTGCTGTTTTGGCTAAACTCCATTGTCCATATGCTACCTTGAGCTAGCCTCGAGCTAAGCCATCTCCCGGACAGCCGACGTGTACTAGCTACTCTCCCGGGCTGCAGTACCTTGTCAACCTGCCTGGACGACACAGAGCCCCGCCGAGCCACCGCGACTGGTCTGCCGACGTAATTGTCCGACGTGGTCTCAACAGGCTTTTCCTCTGCGACGTAGGCCCGGCCTGCTAGCACTCTGAACTCTGTGCCTCCCGCTCGCCTAGTACAGCGCCCATTGAACTACTCCCTGGCTCACCTCTTTGCTGCTCATCGGATCCTATGATTACTCAGCTACACAGCTGATGCCTGCAGGACTGTTTGGTTATATGGTATTTCATTCTGTTTAACTGCCAGGCCCCAGGTCCTGTGTGTAGTACATCACATTTCTCTACCTGACCTTCTTTGTCCATTCATCGCCATTACCCGTCGTTTGTTTTTATGCCCCTTTCTTATTTCAATATGCCTTGTCTGTTGCTGTTCAGGCTAGCTATTATTGTTTTATTTCACTGTAAAGCCCCCAGTCCTGCTCAACTGGCCTCTGATAGCTCCTTTGTCCCTCCCCACACACATGCGGAGACCTCACCTGGCTTAACTGGTGTCTCCAGAGATGCAACCTCTCTCTTCATTACCCAACGCCTAGGTTTACCTCCACTGAACTCACATCCTACTATACCCTTGGCTATACATTATGCCCTCAATCTATTCCACCACGCCCAGAAATCTGCTCCTTTTATTCTATGTACCCAACGTACTAGACGATTCTACTACTCCTCTGTTCCTCTGGTGATGTAGAGGTAAACCCAGGTCCTGTAGCTCCCAGTACTACACCTATTCCCCAGGCGCTCTCATTTGTTGACTTCTGTAACTGTAAGAGCCTTGGTTTCTTGCATGTTAATATCAGAAGCCTCCTCCCTAAGTTTGATTTATTCACTGCTTTAGCACAATCCGCCAACCCGGATGTCCTAGCTATGTCTGAATCCTGGCTTAGGAAGGCCACCAAAAATTCTGAAAATTCCATCCCCAACTACAATATTTCCCGTTAAGACAGAACTGCCAATGGAGGTGGAGTTGCAATCTATTGCAGAGATAACCTTCAGAGTTCTGTCATACTGTCCAGGTCTGTGCCCAAACAGTTTAAAAATCCAACTTTCCAGAAATAAGTCTCTCACTGTTGCCTCTTGTTACAGACCCCCCTCAGCCCCCAGCTGTGCCCTGGACTCCATATGTGAATTGATTGCCCCCCATCTATCTTCAGAGTTTGTACTGTTAGGTGACTTAAACTGGGATATGCTTAACACCCCGGCTGTACTTCAATCTAAGATAGATGCCCTCAATCTCACACAAATTATCAAGGAACCCACCAGGTACAACCCTAAATCCGTAAACATGGGTACTATCATAGATATCATTCTGACTAACTTGCCCTCCAAATACACCTCCTCTGTTTTCAACCAGGATCTCAGCGATCATTGCCTCATCGCCTGCGTTCGTAATGGGTCCGCGGTCAAACGACCACCCCTTATCACTGTCAAACGCTCCCTAAAACACTTCTGCGAGCAGGCCTTTCTAATCGATCTGGCCGGGGTATCCTGGAAGGATATTGACCTCATCCCGTCAGTAGATGATGCCTGGTTGTTCTTTAAAAGTGCTTTCCTCACCATCCTAAATAAGCATGCCCCTTACAAAAAACTTAGAACTAAGAATAGATATAGCTCTTGGTTCACCCCAGACTTGACTGACCTTCACCAACACAAAAACATCCTGTGGCGCACTGCATTAGCATCGAATAGCCCCCGCGATATGCAACTTTTCAGGGAAACCAGGAACAAATATACACAGTCATTTAGAAAAGCAAAGGCCAGCTTTTTCAAACAGAAATTTGCATCCTGTAGTACTAATTCCAAAAAGTTCTGGGACACTGTAAAGTCTATGGAGAATAAGAGCATCTCCTCCCAGTTGCCCACTGTATTGAGGCTAGGAAATACTGTCACCACTGATAAATTCACAATAATCGGAGGTTTCAACAAGCATTTTGCTACGGCTGGCCATGCTTTCCACCTGGCTACCTCTACCCCGGCCAACAGCTCTGTACCCCCCCCCCCCCGCTTCTCCTTCACCCAAATCCAGACAGCTGATGTTCTGAAAGAGCTGCTAAATCTGGACCCCTACAAATCTGCTGGGCTAGACAATCTGGACCCTGTCTTCTTTCCTAAAATTATCAGCCAAAATTGTTGCAACCCCTATTATATGTATCGTCTGAGATCCCTAGAGATTGGGAAGCTTCCGCGGTTATCCCCCTCTTCAAAGGGGGAGACACTCTAGACCCAAACTGTTACAGACCTATATCCATCCTGCCCTGTCTTTCTAAAGTCTTCGAAAGCCAAGTTAATAAACAGATCACTGACTTCTTCGAATCCCACCGGACCTTCTCTGCTATGCAATCTGGTTTCCGAGCTGGTCATGGGTGCACCTCAGCTACGCTCAAGGTACTTAACGATATCATAACCGCCATCGATAGAAGACAGTACTGTGCAGCCGTCTTCATCGACCTGGCCAAGGCTTTCGACTCTGTCAATCACTGCATTCTTATTGGCAGACTCAACAGCCTTGGTTTCTCAAGTGACTGCCTCGCCTGGTTCTCCAACTACTTCTCAGACAGAGTCTCTATGGGGGTGCCACAGGGTTCAATTCTTGGGCCAACCCTATTCTCTATATACATCAACGATGTCGCTCTCGCTGCTGGTGACTCTCTGATCCATCTCTACGCAGACGACACCATTCTGTATACATCTGGCCCCTCTTTGGACACTGTGTTAACTAACCTTCAAACAAGCTTCAATGCCATACAACACTCCTTCCGTGGCTCCAACTGCTCTTAAATGCTAGTAAAACTAAATGCATGCTTTTCAATCGAACGCTGCCCGCACACGCCCACCGGACTATCATCACTACTCTGGACGGGTCTGAATTAGAATATGTGGACACCTACAAATACCTAGGTGTCTGGTTAGACTGTAAACTCTCCTTCCAGACTCATATTAACCATCTCCAATCCAAAATTAAATCTAGAATCTCCTTCACTCATGCTGCCAAACATGCCCTGTAAAACTTACCATCCTACCGATCCTTGAATTCAGCGATGTCATTTACAAAATAGCCTCCAACACTCTACTCAGCAAATTGGATGTAATCTATTACAGTGCCATCCGTTTTGTTACCAAAGCCCCATATACTACCCACCACTGCGACCTGTATTCTCTTGTTGGCTGGCCCTCACTACATATTCGTCGCCAAACCCACTGGCTCCAGGTCATCTATAAGTCTTTATCAGGTAAATCCCTGCCTTATCTCAGCTCGCTGGTCACCATAGCAACACCTACCCGTAGCATGCGCTCCAGCAGGTATATCTCACTGACCACCTCCAAAGCCAACACCTCCTTTGGCCGCCATTCCTTCCAGTTCTCTGCTGCCAATGACTGGAACGAATTGCAAAACTCCTTGAAGCTAGAAGTTCCTATCTCCCTCACTAACTTTAAGCATCAGCTGTCAGAGCAGCTTATCGATCACTGCACCTGTATATAGCCCTTCTGTAAATAGCCCACCCTACTACCTCATCCACATATTTATTATTTTTGCTCATTTGCATTTATTTCACCACTATGGCCTATTTATTGTCCTACCTTCCTAATCTAACTACATTTGCACACACTGTATATAGATTCTCTATTGTGTTATTGACTGTACGTTTGTTTATTCTCATGTGTAACTCTGTGTTGTTTTTTGTCGCACTGCCTTGCTTTGTCTTGGCCAGGTCACAGTTGCAAATGAGAACTTGTTCTCAACTGATCTACCTGGTTAAATAAAGGTGAAATAAAATACAAAAATGAAAATGACATTTTCTGGAATTGTCCAAACTGTTTAAAGACACAGTCAACTTAGTGTATGTAAACTTCTGACCCACTGGAATTGTGATATAGTGAATTATAAGTGAAATAATCTGTCTGTAAACAATTGATGGAAGAATTACTTGTCATGCACAAAGTAGATGTTCTAACCGACTTGCCCAAACTATAGTTTGTTAACATGAAATCTGTGGAGTGGTTGAAAAATGAGTTTTAATGTATACACAGTTCTTGTCAACACTGTTAAACAGCCATCACTAGCACATCAGAGAATACTGCCTAAAGACATGGATTAGAAATCACTATAGAAATCCTACAGGGCCGTACATAGTAATATAGTTATCAGCGTCCAGGTGAGACCCAGGCGCAGACAACGTTAGGAATAACAAATGTATATATACCAACAGGGGGCAAAAGACAGGTCAGGGTCAGGCAGAGTTCGGTAATCCAGAGTAGTGGGGCAAAGGTACAAGACGGCAGGCAGACTCAGGGTCAGAGCAGACAGAGTTCGGTAATCCAGAGTAGTGGGGCAAAGGTACAAGACGGCAGGCAGACTCAGGGTCAGAGCAGACAGAGTTCGGTAATCCAGAGTAGTGGGGCAAAGGTACAAAACGGCAGGCAGACTCAGGGTCAGGACAGACAAGGAAAGGTCGAAACCGGGAAACCAACAAAAAAGGCCCTTTAGAGAGACAGGAGTAAAGGGGGAAAACGCTGGTAGACTTGATGAACAAAACCAACTGGTAACAGACAAACAGAGAACACAGGGATAAATACACTGGGGATAATGAGGAAGATGGAGAAACCTGGAGGAGGTGGAGACAATCACACAGACAGGTGAAACAGATCAGGGTGTGACACCTGGAGGAGGTGGAGACAATCACACAGACAGGTGAAACAGATCAGGGTGTGACACCTGGAGGAGGTGGAGACAATCACACAGACAGGTGAAACAGATCAGGGTGTGACACCTGGAGGAGGTGGAGACAATCACACAGACAGGTGAAACAGATCAGGGTGTGACAATAGTAATCTGCCTCATAGTATGACATATAGAGTTAAACATAGCCATTTAATGTGACCTGTAGTAATTGTCTCACCTCTCCCAGGTGGGAGTCTCCTAGAGGTCCTTTGGTCTCTGTGTTGGTGATGATAACCTTCACCCCAGGCAGGATCTGGTTAACACAATATATTGTTACTACGGTAACCCTAACCTTCACCCCAGGCAGGATCTTGTTAACACAATATATTGTTACTACGTTAACCCTAACCTTCACCCCAGGCAGGATCTGGTTAACACAATATATTGTTACTACGGTAACCCTAACCTTCACCCCAGGCAGGATCTTGTTAACACAATATATTGTTACTACGGTAACCCTAACCTTCACCCCAGGCAGGATCTTGTTAACACAATATATTGTTACTACGTTAACCCTAACCTTCACCCCAGGCAGGATCTGGTTAACACAATATATTGTTACTACGGTAACCCTAACCTTCACGCCAGGCAGGATCTAATTAACACAATATATTGTTACTATGGTAACCCTAATCTTCACCCCAGGCAGGATCTGGTTAACACAATATATTGTTACTACGGTAACCCTAACCTTCACCCCAGGCAGGATCTGGTTAACACAATATATTGTTACTACGTTAACCCTAACTTTCACCCCAGGCAGGATCTGGTTAACACAATATATTGTTACTACGGTAACCCTAACCTTCACGCCAGGCAGGATCTGGTTAACACAATATATTGTTACTATGGTAACCCTAATCTTCACCCCAGGCAGGATCTGGTTAACACAATATATTGTTACTACGGTAACCCTAACCTTCACCCCAGAAAGGATCTGGTTAACACAATATATTGTAACTACGGTAACCCTAACCTTCACCCCAGGCGGGATCTGGTTAACACAATTTATTGTTACTACGGTAACCCTAACATTAACCCCAGGAAGGATCTGGTTAACACAATATATTGTTACTACGGTAACCCTAACCTTCACGCCAGGCAGGATCTGGTTAACACAATATATTGTTACTACGGTAACCCTAACATTCACGCCAGGCAGGATCTGGCTAACACAATATATTGTTACCAAAGTAACCCTAACCTTCACGCCAGGCAGGATCTGGTTAACACAATATATTGTTACTATGGTAACCCTAATTTTCACCCCAGGTAGGATCTGGTTTACACAACACATTGTTACTAAGGTAACCCTAACTCCAACCTTCACCCCAGGTAGGATCTGGTTTACACAACACATTGTTACTAAGGTAACCCTAACTCCAACCTTCACCCCAGGTAGGATCTGGTTTACACAACACATTGTTACTAAGGTAACCCTAACTCCAACCTTCACCCCAGGTAGGATCTGGATAACACAACAATCAGGTAACACAGTGCAGACAGTAAATATTTCAGTCCAGTATAATATGAGAATCTATGGTAGGTGTCTTACCTTGCCAGACTCCATGAGAGACAGACTGTGTGGAGATCCTCTCTCTACCATACGGACCCTGGTGATAAAACACACACTATCTTATTGTTCACTTCAACCAATAACACAAGGTTAGTCAATCAACTGGTTAGCTTTTATCATTCTGGTCTGGTTTATAGCAGGCCTTCCTGGACATAAATAACACCTATATTATTATACCTATATAACCTTTTAGTTATAGGACCTATATAATAAAGACCTGGAAATAAAGACCTAAATAATAAAGTCCTGGACATAAAGACCTATATAATAAAGACCTGGACATAAAGACCTATATAATAAAGACCTGGACATAAAGACCTATATAATACAGACCTGGACATAAAGACCTAAATAATAAAGTCCTGGACATAAAGACCTATATAATAAAGACCTGGACATAAAGACCTATATAATACAGACCTGGACATAAAGACCTAAATAATAAAGTCCTGGACATAAAGACCTATATAATAAAGACCTGGACATAAAGACCTATATAATAAAGTCCTGGACATAAAGACCTATATAATAAAGTCCTGGACATAAAGACCTATATAATAAAGACCTATATAATAAAGTCCTGGACATAAAGACCTATATAATAAAGTCCTGGACATAAAGACCTATATAATATAGTCCTGGACATAAAGTCCTGGACATAAATACCTATATAATAAAGACCTGGACATAAAGACCTATATAATAAAGTCCTGGACATAAATACCTATATAATAAAGACCTGGACATAAAGACCTATATAATAAAGACCTGGACATAAAGACCTATATAATAAAGACCTATATAATAAAGACCTGGACATAAAGACATATATAATAAAGACCTATATAATAAAGACCTATATAATAAAGACCTGGACATAAAGACCTATATAATAAAGACCTATATAATAAAGACCTGGACATAAAGACCTATATAATAAAGACCTGGACATAAAGACCTATATAATAAAGACCTGGACATAAAGACCTATATAATAAAGACCTGGACATAAAGACCTATATAATAAAGACCTATATAATAAAGTCCTGGACATAAAGACCTAAATAATAAAGTCCTGGACATAAAGTCCTGGACATAAAGACCTATATAATAAAGACCTGGACATAAAGACCTATATAATAAAGACCTGGACATAAAGACCTATATAATAAAGACCTGGACATAAAGACCTATATAATAAAGACCTGGACATAAATACCTATATAATAAAGTCCTGGACATAAAGACCTATATAATAAAGACCTGGACATAAAGACCTAAATAATAAAGACCTGGACATAAAGACCTATATAATAAAGTCCTGTACATAAAGACCTATATAATAAAGACCTGGACATAAATACCTATATAATAAAGTCCTGGACATAAAGACCTATATAATAAAGACCTGGACATAAAGACCTAAATAATAAAGACCTGGACATAAAGACCTATATAATAAAGTCCTGGACATAAAGACCTATATAATAAAGACCTGGACATAAAGACCTATATAATACAGACCTGGACATAAAAACCTATATAATAAAGACCTATATAATACAGACCTGGACATAAATACCTAAATAATAAAGTCCTGGACATAAAGACCTATATAATAAAGACCTATATAATAAAGTCCTGGACATAAAGACCTATATAATATAGTCCTGGACATAAAGTCCTGGACATAAAGACCTATATAATAAAGACCTGGACATAAAGACCTATATAATAAAGACCTGGACATAAAGACCTATATAATACAGACCTGGACATAAAGACCTATATAATAAAGACCTATATAATAAAGACCTGGACATAAAGACCTATATAATAAAGTCCTGTACATAAAGACCTATATAATAAAGACCTGGACATAAAGACCTATATAATAAAGTCCTGGACATAAAGACCTATATAATAAAGTCCTGGACATAAAGACCTATATAATAAAGTCCTGTACATAAAGACCTATATAATAAAGACCTGGACATAAATACCTAAATAATAAAGTCCTGGACATAAAGACCTATATAATAAAGTCCTGGACATAAAGACCTAAAAAATAAAGTCCTGGACATAAAGTCCTGGACATAAAGACCTATATAATAAAGACCTGGACATAAAGACCTATATAATAAAGACCTGGACATAAAGACCTATATAATAAAGACCTGGACATAAAGACCTATATAATAAAGACCTGGACATAAAGACCTATATAATACAGACCTGGACATAAATACGTATATAATAAAGACCTGGACATAAATACCTAAATAATAAAGACCTGGACATAAAGACCTATATAATAAAGACCTGGACATAAATACCTATATAATAAAGACCTGGACATAAAGACCTATATAATAAAGACCTGGACATAAAGACCTATATAATACAGACCTGGACATAAAGACCTAAATAATAAAGTCCTGGACATAAAGACCTATATAATAAAGTCCTGGACATAAAGACCTATATAATATAGTCCTGGACATAAAGTCCTGGACATAAAGACCTATATAATAAGACCTGGACATAAATACCTAAATAATAAAGTCCTGGACATAAAGACCTATATAATAAAGACCTATATAATAAAGTCCTGGACATAAAGACCTATATAATATAGTCCTGGACATAAAGTCCTGGACATAAAGACCTATATAATAAAGACCTGGACATAAAGACCTATATAATAAAGACCTGGACATAAAGACCTATATAATACAGACCTGGACATAAAGACCTATATAATAAAGACCTATATAATAAAGACCTGGACATAAAGACCTATATAATAAAGTCCTGTACATAAAGACCTATATAATAAAGACCTGGACATAAAGACCTATATAATAAAGTCCTGGACATAAAGACCTATATAATAAAGTCCTGGACATAAAGACCTATATAATAAAGTCCTGTACATAAAGACCTATATAATAAAGACCTGGACATAAAGACCTATATAATAAAGACCTGGACATAAAGACCTATATAATAAAGACCTATATAATAAAGTCCTGGACATAAAGACCTAAATAATAAAGTCCTGGACATAAAGTCCTGGACATAAAGACCTATATAATAAAGACCTGGACATAAAGACCTATATAATAAAGACCTGGACATAAAGACCTATATAATAAAGACCTGGACATAAATACCTATATAATAAAGTCCTGGACATAAAGACCTATATAATAAAGACCTGGACATAAAGACCTAAATAATAAAGACCTGGACATAAAGACCTATATAATAAAGTCCTGTACATAAAGACCTATATAATAAAGACCTGGACATAAATACCTATATAATAAAGTCCTGGACATAAAGACCTATATAATAAAGACCTGGACATAAAGACCTAAATAATAAAGACCTGGACATAAAGACCTATATAATAAAGTCCTGGACATAAAGACCTATATAATAAAGACCTGGACATAAAGACCTATATAATACAGACCTGGACATAAAGACCTATATAATAAAGACCTATATAATAAAGACCTGGACATAAAGACCTATATAATAAAGTCCTGTACATAAAGACCTATATAATAAAGACCTGGACATAAAGACCTATATAATAAAGTCCTGGACATAAAGACCTATATAATAAAGTCCTGGACATAAAGACCTATATAATAAAGTCCTGTACATAAAGACCTATATAATAAAGACCTGGACATAAATACCTAAATAATAAAGTCCTGGACATAAAGACCTATATAATAAAGTCCTGGACATAAAGACCTAAAAAATAAAGTCCTGGACATAAAGTCCTGGACATAAAGACCTATATAATAAAGACCTGGACATAAAGACCTATATAATAAAGACCTGGACATAAAGACCTATATAATAAAGACCTGGACATAAAGACCTATATAATAAAGACCTGGACATAAAGACCTATATAATACAGACCTGGACATAAATACGTATATAATAAAGACCTGGACATAAATACCTAAATAATAAAGACCTGGACATAAAGACCTATATAATAAAGACCTGGACATAAATACCTATATAATAAAGACCTGGACATAAAGACCTATATAATAAAGACCTGGACATAAAGACCTATATAATACAGACCTGGACATAAAGACCTAAATAATAAAGTCCTGGACATAAAGACCTATATAATAAAGTCCTGGACATAAAGACCTATATAATATAGTCCTGGACATAAAGTCCTGGACATAAAGACCTATATAATAAGACCTGGACATAAATACCTAAATAATAAAGTCCTGGACATAAAGACCTATATAATAAAGACCTATATAATAAAGTCCTGGACATAAAGACCTATATAATATAGTCCTGGACATAAAGTCCTGGACATAAAGACCTATATAATAAAGACCTGGACATAAAGACCTATATAATAAAGACCTGGACATAAAGACCTATATAATACAGACCTGGACATAAAGACCTATATAATAAAGACCTATATAATAAAGACCTGGACATAAAGACCTATATAATAAAGTCCTGTACATAAAGACCTATATAATAAAGACCTGGACATAAAGACCTATATAATAAAGTCCTGGACATAAAGACCTATATAATAAAGTCCTGGACATAAAGACCTATATAATAAAGTCCTGTACATAAAGACCTATATAATAAAGACCTGGACATAAATACCTAAATAATAAAGTCCTGGACATAAAGACCTATATAATAAAGTCCTGGACATAAAGACCTAAAAAATAAAGTCCTGGACATAAAGTCCTGGACATAAAGACCTATATAATAAAGACCTGGACATAAAGACCTATATAATAAAGACCTGGACATAAAGACCTATATAATAAAGACCTGGACATAAAGACCTATATAATAAAGACCTGGACATAAAGACCTATATAATACAGACCTGGACATAAATACGTATATAATAAAGACCTGGACATAAATACCTAAATAATAAAGACCTGGACATAAAGACCTATATAATAAAGACCTGGACATAAATACCTATATAATAAAGACCTGGACATAAAGACCTATATAATAAAGACCTGGACATAAAGACCTATATAATACAGACCTGGACATAAAGACCTAAATAATAAAGTCCTGGACATAAAGACCTATATAATAAAGTCCTGGACATAAAGACCTATATAATATAGTCCTGGACATAAAGACCTATATAATAAGACCTGGACATAAAGACCTATATAATAAAGTCCTGGACATAAAGACATATATAATAAAGACCTGGAAATAAAGACCTAAATAATAAAGACCTGGACATAAAGACCTATATAATAAAGACCTGGACATAAAGACCTATATAATAAAGAACTGGACATAAAGACCTATATAATAAAGACCTATATAATAAAGACCTGGACATAAAGACCTATATAATAAAGACCTGGACATAAAGACCTATATAATAAAGACCTGGACATAAAGACCTATATAATAAAGTCCTGGACATAAAGACCTATATAATAAAGTCCTGGACATAAAGACCTATATAATACAGACCTGGACATAAAGACCTATATAATAAAGTCCTGGACATAAAGACCTATATAATAAAGTCCTGGACATAAAGACCTATATAATAAAGTCCTATATAATAAAGTCCTGGACATAAAGACCTATATAATAAAGTCCTATATAATAAAGTCCTGGACATAAAGACCTATATAATAAAGTCCTGGACATAAAGATCTATATAATAAAGTCCTGGACATAAAGACCTAAATTATGAAGTGGGGTAAAGGTGAGGTCAGTGGAATCATACCTTTCATGTCTCAGAGCTCTCATATCCAGGTAGACTGTGGTAGGGTCTGGTCCTGACGTGCCCTACAGACAGACAGACGGGTGAGAACAACACAGAGAGACACAGAGAGCTGAAGCTTCAGACCCAGCACTGAATGAAGGGAAGGTGGAAGCTGATGTCATCGCTGCGATGGGAGAATTGTTGAGAAAGCAGGGGGACAGCAAATAAACAGCCATCTAAATAGCAATCTATACAGTCCAGTGAATAACCATCTACACAGTAATCTTATAATTAATCTTATTTACAACTGGTAGCACAGTCTGGTCACAACTGGTCACAGTCTACCCCCTGAGACTAGTCTAAAACATGCTTACTAACAAGCCCTTAACCAACAATACAACAGGTGTAGACCTTACAGTGAAATGCTTACTAACAAGCCCTTAACCAACAATACAACAGGTGTAGACCTTACAGTGAAATACTTACTAACAAGCCCTTAACCAACAATACAACAGGTGTAGACCTTACAGTGAAATGCTTACTAACAAGCCCTTAACCAACAATACAACAGGTGTAGACCTTACAGTGAAATACTTACTAACAAGCCCTTAACCAACAATACAACAGGTGTAGACCTTACAGTGAAATGCTTACTAACAAGCCCTTAACCAACAATACAACAGGTGTAGACCTTACAGTGAAATACTTACTAACAAGCCCTTAACCAACAATACAACAGGTGTAGACCTTACAGTGAAATACTTACTAACAAGCCCTTAACCAACAATACAACAGGTGTAGACCTTACAGTGAAATACTTACTAACAAGCCCTTAACCAACAATACAACAGGTGTAGACCTTACAGTGAAATGCTTACTAACAAGACCTTAACCAACAATACAACAGGTGTAGACCTTACAGTGAAATGCTTACTAACAAGCCCTTAACCAACAATACAACAGGTGTAGACCTTACAGTGAAATACTTACTAACAAGCCCTTAACCAACAATACAACAGGTGTAGACCTTACAGTGAAATGCTTACTAACAAGCCCTTAACCAACAATACAACAGGTGTAGACCTTACAGTGAAATGCTTACTAACAAGCCCTTAACCAACAATACAACAGGTGTAGACCTTACAGTGAAATGCTTACTAACAAGCCCTTAACCAACAATACAACAGGTGTAGACCTTACAGTGAAATACTTACTAACAAGCCCTTAACCAACAATACAACAGGTGTAGACCTTACAGTGAAATACTGACTAACAAGCCCTTAACCAACAATACAACAGGTGTAGACCTTACAGTGAAATGCTTACTAACAAGCCCTTAACCAACAATACAACAGGTGTACAGTACATGTAGGTAGAGTTAATATTCCGGGTAGCCATTTGATTAGCTGTTCAGGAGTCTTATTGCTTGGTGGTAGAAGTTGTAAAGAAGCCTTTTGGACCGAGACTTGTCGCTCCGGTACCCCTTGCCGTGCAGTAGCAGAGAGAACAGTCTATGACTAAGGTGGAAGGGACAACTTTTAGGGCCTTCCCCTGACACCGTAAAATAGAGGTCCTGTATGACAGTAAGCTTGGCTCTAGTGATGTACTGGGTCGTACGTACTACCCTCTGTAGTGCCTTGCGGTCGGAGGCCGAGCAGTTGCCATACCAGGCAGTGATGCAACCAGTCATGATGCTCTCGATGGTGCAGCTGTAGAACCTTTTGAGGATCTGAGGATCCATGCCAAATCTTTTCAGTCTCCTGAATAGGCTTTGTTGTGCCCTCTTCATGACTGTCTTGGTGTGTTTGGACCATGATAATTTGTTGGTGATGTGGACACCAAGGAACTTGAAGCTCTCAACCTGCTCCTCTACAGCCCCGTTGATGAGAATGGGGGCGTTCTCGGTAGCTAACTAGCAAAGGACATAGCTAGCTAGATAATGGCTTCACAAGAAGGACATAGCTAGCTAGATAATGGCTCCACAAGAAGGACATAGCTAGCTAGATAATGGCTCCACAAGGAGGACTGCTCCAAAACCACCATAAAAAAGCCAGACTACGGTTTGCCACTGCACATGGGGACAAAGATCGTACTTTTTGGAGAAATGTCCTCCGGTCTGATGAAACAAAAATAGAACTGTTTGGCCATAATGACCATCGTTATGTTTGGAGGAAAAAGGGGGAGGCTTGCAAGCCGAAGAACACCATCCCAACCGTGAAGCACGGGGGTGGCAGCATCATGTTGTGGGGGGGCTTTGCTGCAGGAGGGACTGGTGCACTTCACAAAATAGATGGCATCATGAGGAAGGACAATTATGTAGATATATTGAAGCAACATCTCAGGACATTTATGCTTGGTCCCAAATGGACAATGAACCCAAGCATACTTTCAAAGTTGTGACAAAATGGCTTAAGGACAACAAAGTCAAGGTATTGGAGTGGCCATCACAAAGCCCTGACCTCAATCCTATAGAACATTTGTGGGCAGAACTGAAAAAGCGTGTGTGAGCAAGGAGGCCTACAAACCTGACTCAGTTACACCAGTTCTGTCAGGAGGAATGGGCCAAAATTCACACAACTTATTGTGGGAAGCTTGTGGAAGGCTACCTGAAACGTTTGACCCAAGTTAAACAATTTAAAGGCAATGCTACCAAATACTAATTGAGTGTATGTAAACTTCTGACCCACTGGGAATGTGATGAAAGAAATAAAAGCTGAAATAAATCATTCTCTCTACTATTATTCTGACATTTCACATTCTTAAAATAAAGTGGTGATCCTAACTGACCTAAGACAGGCAATATTAACTAGGATTAAATGTCAGGAATTGTGAAAAACTGTGTTCGGATAAGTTGTATGTAAACTTCAAACTGTCCCTCTAAATGAATTTCTGCAAATATGTGAACTTCACAGTCCTATTGATCAAACAACCATGAAAAGGTTGTCTCTCTCTCTTCCTCTGTTCTGCAACAACAACAAGACCAACAACTAATGCTAGCCAGAGACAAATTAGCTAAAAATCTCTCAAACTTTGTCAGCTAGTTGGCCGTCAAAATTACACTGATAAAAGATGCACAACCCATGTTTTAATGTCATGTCACAACCCATGTTTAAATGTCATGTCACAACCCATGTTTTAATGTCATGTCACAACCCATGTTTTAATGTCATGTCACAACCCATGTTTTAACTTCCGACTTCAACTGTACGTACACACACACACACACACACACACACACACACACACACACACACACACACACACACACACACACACACACACTCAGATACAAACACACACACACACACACACACACACACACACACACACACACACACACACTCAGATACAAACACACACAAATATACACACACACACAGAAACAAACACACACAAATATACACACACACACAGATACATCTCACCCACAGACAAAATGGCCACCTCTATTTGTATTGTGGGAGTTTAAACAGAACAAATCTATTCTTTAAGACAGATATGACCCACCTGGTTAAATAAAGGTGAAATAAATAAACAAATAAATATCAATTTATTCTGCACTCACCTGCAGACAGACGGCCATGTTGACCCTGCAGCCGAAGGTGGTGCTGACGGCCCGAGGAGACAGACCCAGGTCTTTAAAGACCTTAGAGAAGGCCTGGGTCAGAGTGATACGAGGACGCTCCTCTGCTACAACCATACAGGTCCTAACACACGACAGGTTTACGTTACGCAACTACACACACACACACACACACACACACACACAGACACACACAGACACACACAGACACACACACACACACACACACAGAGAGAGAAGAGAAAAAAAAGAAAGTAATAAGCAGAC
This sequence comes from Thymallus thymallus, assembly GCA_023634145.1. Classification (NCBI taxonomy): domain Eukaryota; kingdom Metazoa; phylum Chordata; class Actinopteri; order Salmoniformes; family Salmonidae; genus Thymallus; species Thymallus thymallus. The sequence continues at coordinate 41,512,450 of CM042407.1, read as the reverse complement.
AGTGTGCGCGCATTTGTGTTTGGTGTGTGTGTTTGGTGTGTGTGTTTGGTGTGTGTGTTTGGTGTGTGTGTTTGGTGTGTGTGTTTGGTGTGTGTGCTTGGTGTGTGTGCTTGGTGTGTGTGCTTGGTGTGTGTGTTTGGTGTGTGTGTTTGGTGTGTGTGCTTGGTGTGTGTGTTTGGTGTGTGTGTGTGTTTGGTGTGTGTGCTTGGTGTGTGTGTTTGGTGTGTGTGTTTGGTGTGTGTGTTTGGTGTGTGTGTTTAGTGTGTGTGTTTGGTGTGTGTGTTTGGTGTGTGTGTTTGGTGTGTGTGTTTGGTGTGTGTGTTTGGTGTGTGTGTTTGGTGTGTGTGCTTGGTTTGTGTGCTTGGTTTGTGTGTTTGGTGTGTGTGCGTACTAACCCGTAGTGCCTCAGTCTGTGTGCCCAGGCCCTTGGTACACATCTCCATGACAGAGTAGGAGCAGAATGTGATTCTGACTTTATACTGGCTGACAGCTGACAACCATAGAGACACATTACTGTCCAACTCTAGAGGGGGTACTAGGATCGACTGGTGGCCAGAGTATACACTAGAGAGACAGAGAGACAGAGAGAGACCAGGTTACTGTCCAACTCTAGAAGAACCAGGATCGACTGGTGGCCAGAGTATACACTAGAGAGACAGAGAGAGACCAGGTTACTGTCCAACTCTAGAAGAACCAGGATCAACTGGTGGCCAGAGTATACACTAGAGAGACAGAGAGACAGAGAGAGACCAGGTTACTGTCCAGCTCTAGAAGAACCAGGATGAACTGGTGGCCAGAGTATACACTAGAGAGAGGGAGAGAGACAGAGAGAGACCAGGTTACTGTCCAACTCTAGAAGAACCAGGATCGACTGGTGGCCAGAGTATACACTAGAGAGAGGGAGAGAGACAGAGAGAGACCAGGTTACTGTCCAACTCTAGAAGAACCAGGATCAACTGGTGGCCAGAGTATACACTAGAGAGAGGGAGAGAGACAGAGAGAGACCAGGTTACTGTCCAACTCTAGAAGAACCAGGATCAACTGGTGGCCAGAGTATACACTAGAGAGACAGAGAGAGACCAGGTTACTGTCCAACTCTAGAAGAACCAGGATCGACTGGTGGCCAGAGTATACACTAGAGAGAGGGAGAGAGACAGAGAGAGACCAGGTTACTGTCCAACTCTAGAAGAACCAGGATCGACTGGTGGCCAGAGTATACACTAGAGAGACAGAGAGACAGAGAGAGACCAGGTTACTGTCCAACTCTAGAAGAACCAGGATCAACTGGTGGCCAGAGTATACACTAGAGAGAGGGAGAGAGACAGAGAGAGACCAGGTTACTGTCCAACTCTAGAAGAACCAGGATCGACTGGTGGCCAGAGTATACACTAGAGAGACAGAGAGACAGAGAGAGACCAGGTTACTGTCCAACTCTAGAAGAACCAGGATCGACTGGTGGCCAGAGTATACACTAGAGAGAGGGAGAGACAGAGAGAGACCAGGTTACTGTCCAGCTCTAGAAGAACCAGGATCAACTGGTGGCCAGAGTATACACTAGAGAGAGGGAGAGAGACAGAGAGAGACCAGGTTACTGTCCAACTCTAGAAGAACCAGGATCGACTGGTGGCCAGAGTATACACTAGAGAGAGGGAGAGAGACAGAGAGAGACCAGGTTACTGTCCAACTCTAGAAGAACCAGGATCAACTGGTGGCCAGAGTATACACTAGAGAGAGGGAGAGAGACAGAGAGAGACCAGGTTACTGTCCAACTCTAGAAGAACCAGGATCGACTGGTGGCCAGAGTATACACTAGAGAGACAGAGAGAGACCAGGTTACTGTCCAACTCTAGAAGAACCAGGATCGACTGGTGGCCAGAGTATACACTAGAGAGAGGGAGAGAGACAGAGAGAGACCAGGTTACTGTCCAACTCTAGAAGAACCAGGATCAACTGGTGGCCAGAGTATACACTAGAGAGACAGAGAGAGACCAGGTTACTGTCCAACTCTAGAAGAACCAGGATCGACTGGTGGCCAGAGTATACACTAGAGAGACAGAGAGAGACCAGGTTACTGTCCAACTCTAGAAGAACCAGGATCGACTGGTGGCCAGAGTATACACTAGAGAGACAGAGAGACAGAGAGAGACCAGGTTACTGTCCAACTCTAGAAGAACCAGGATCGACTGGTGGCCAGAGTATACACTAGAGAGAGGGAGAGACAGAGAGAGACCAGGTTACTGTCCAACTCTAGAAGAACCAGGATCGACTGGTGGCCAGAGTATACACTAGAGAGACAGAGAGACAGAGAGAGACCAGGTTACTGTCCAACTCTAGAAGAACCAGGATCAACTGGTGGCCAGAGTATACACTAGAGAGACAGAGAGACAGAGAGAGACCAGGTTACTGTCCAACTCTAGAAGAACCAGGATCAACTGGTGGCCAGAGTTCACACTAGAGAGACAGAGAGACAGAGAGAGACCAGGTTACTGTCCAACTCTAGAAGAACCAGGATCGACTGGTGGCCAGAGTATACACTAGAGAGAGGAGTTAGGGTTAGAGTACACACTAGAGAGAGGGGTTAGGGTTAGAGTACACACTAGAGAGAGGGGTTAGGGTTAGAGTATACACTAGAGAGAGGGGTTAGAGTTCACACTAGAGAGAGGGGTTAGGGTTAGAGTACACACTAGAGAGAGGGGTTAGGGTTAGAGTACACACTAGAGAGAGGGGTTAGGGTTAGAGTACACACTAGAGAGAGGGGTTAGGGTTAGAGTACACACTAGAGAGAGGGGTTAGGGTTAGAGTACACACTAGAGAGAGGGGTTAGAGTACACACTAGAGAGAGGGGTTAGGGTTAGAGTATACACTAGAGAGAGGGGTTAGGGTTAGAGTATACACTAGAGAGAGGGGTTAGGGTTAGAGTACACACTAGAGAGAGGGGTTAGGGTTAGAGTACACACTAGAGAGAGGGGTTAGGGTTAGAGTACACACTAGAGAGAGGGGTTAGAGTTCACACTAGAGAGAGGGGTTAGGGTTAGAGTACACACTAGAGAGAGGGGTTAGGGTTAGAGTACACACTAGAGAGTACATTTTAGTCATTAAGACTCTTATCCAGAGCGATGTACAGTAGTGAGTGCATTCATGGGAATCGAACCCCCAACCCTGGTGTTGCAAGCGCCATGCTCTAACAACTGAGCCACACAGGACCCATAGAGAGAGCCCTAGGTTAGAGAGACCTAGGTTAGAGAGCCCTAGGTTAGAGAGACCTAGGTTAGAGAGACCTAGGTTAGAGAGCCCTAGGTTAGAGAGACCTAGGTTAGAGAGACCTAGGTTAGAGAGACCTAGGTTAGAGAGACCTAGGTTAGAGAGACGAAGGTTAGAGAGCCCTAGGTTAGAGAGACCTAGGTTAGAGAGAGACCTAGGTTAGAGAGAGACCTAGGTTAGAGAGAGACCTAGGTTAGAGAGAGACCTAGGTTAGAGAGACCTAGGTTAGAGAGACCTAGGTTAGAGAGAGACCTAGGTTAGAGAGACCTAGGTTAGAGAGACCTAGGTTAGAGAGAGACCTAGGTTAGAGAGCCCTAGGTTAGAGAGACCTAGGTTAGAGAGAGACCTAGGTTAGAGAGACCTAGGTTAGAGAGAGACCTAGGTTAGAGAGAGACCTAGGTTAGAGAGACCTAGGTTAGAGAGACCTAGGTTAGAGAGACCTAGGTTAGAGAGAGACCTAGGTTAGAGAGAGACCTAGGTTAGAGAGCCCTAGGTTAGAGAGACCTAGGTTAGAGAGACCTAGGTTAGAGAGAGACCTAGGTTAGAGAGAGACCTAGGTTAGAGAGACCTAGGTTAGAGAGACCTAGGTTAGAGAGACCTAGGTTAGAGAGACCTAGGTTAGAGAGACCTAGGTTAGAGAGAGACCTAGGTTAGAGAGCCCTAGGTTAGAGAGACCTAGGTTAGAGAGACCTAGGTTAGAGAGACCTAGGTTAGAGAGACCTAGGTTAGAGAGAGACCTAGGTTAGAGAGAGACCTAGGTTAGAGAGAGACCTAGGTTAGAGAGACCTAGGTTAGAGAGACCTAGGTTAGAGAGACCTAGGTTAGAGAGAGACCTAGGTTAGAGAGACCTAGGTTAGAGAGACCTAGGTTAGAGAGACCTAGGTTAGAGAGAGACCTAGGTTAGAGAGCCCTAGGTTAGAGAGACCTAGGTTAGAGAGACCTAGGTTAGAGAGAGCCCTAGGTTAGAGAGAGACCTAGGTTAGAGAGCCCTAGGTTAGAGAGACCTAGGTTAGAGAGACCTAGGTTAGAGAGAGCCCTAGGTTAGAGAGAGACCTAGGTTAGAGAGCCCTAGGTTAGAGAGACCTAGGTTAGAGAGAGACCTAGGTTAGAGAGAGCCCTAGGTTAGAGAGAGACCTAGGTTAGAGAGCCCTAGGTTAGAGAGACCTAGGTTAGAGAGACCTAGGTTAGAGAGAGACCTAGGTTAGAGAGACCTAGGTTAGAGAGAGACCTAGGTTAGAGAGACCTAGGTTAGAGAGAGAGGAACATATCACTGCTTACTGTGCTAGTTAACAGTCCCAACATATTGCTATGAATTGTAAATGTCCTTTACCTGCTGAGGCACCAGAGAGCGAAGCCCAGGCCACAGTAGGGGTCCAGACAGATGGCTATCTGGCGGGAGGGGTATAGCTCACACTGCAGCTTGATGGAGCGACACAAGGCACTGGTGGCAGCATGGGACATCTGGGGGAAGGGACAACAGGAGAGACACGTCAACACCACGTGTCTCTCCTGTTGGGGGGTAGTACACACAGTCTCATCTGGGAGTGGTGTGTTTCCAGGTCCCTCAAACCCTGTAGCAGAACATCTACTGTAGGTCTGATGCCCGTGGTGGACACATTGATGTCCAGGCAGGGTCCGGGTTAGTTTACCTTGACTCCAGACAGGATGGTTTAGGGTCCGGGTTAGTTTACCTTGACTCCAGACAGGATGGTTTAGGGTCAGGGGTTAGTTTACCTTGACTCCAGACAGGATGGTTTAGGGTCAGGGGTTAGTTTACCTTGACTCCAGCCAGGATGCCCATGGTGGACACACTGAAGTCCAGGTAGGCCAGCATCTCTGGGGTGGGAGGTTTGTAGATCTGAAGACTCTTCTTCCTGGGGAGGTCGTCTGGGGTGGGAGAATAACAATATTAAGCTTTGGAGGGATGGATTTCACACACACAGTCCAGAGCAGTCATATGAGAGGGAGGGTAGGTGTTACCTGTGTCCAGTACCATCGGCCATGATTTAACATCCACAGCAGCCGCAGCCTCTTTGGATTTCAACAGCTTCATTATTGCTTGGGTGGTCAGGATACACACTGACTTACTGACCTGTCACACACACACAGTGTTATGTTAGTGACAGCTGTATACCTCTACCAGTTTATTGACAGTGGGCAAGGTTATTGAAAATTTTACTAATTTTAGGTAGATTAGGCTAGGTCATATTAGTGAGATTATGCTAGGTCATGTTATTGAGATTAGCCTAGGTCATGTTAGGTAGATTAGGCTAGGTCATGTTAGGTAGAATAGGCTAGGTCATGTTATTGAGATTAGGCTAGGTCACGTTAGTGAGATTAGGCTAGGCCATGTTAGTGAGATTAGGCTAGGTCATGTTAGTGAGATTAGCCTAGGTCAAATTAGTGATATTAGGCAAAAATAGTGAGATTAGGCTAGGTCATGTTAGTGAGATTAGGCTAGGTAATGTTGGTGAGATTAGCCTAGGTCAAATTAGTGAGATTAGCCAAAATTAGTGAGATTAGGCTAGGTCACATTAATGAGATTAGGCTAGTTCAAATTAGTAAGATTAGGCTAGGTCACGTTAGTTAGATTAGGCTAGCCAATGTTAGTGAGATTAGGCTAGGTCATGTTAGTGAGATTAGGCTAGGTCATGTTAGTGAGATTAGGCTAGGTCATGTAAATGAGATTAGGCTAGCCAATGTTAGTGAGATTAGGCTAGGTCATGTTAGTGATATTAGGCTAGGTCATGTTAGGTAGATTAGGCTAGATCATGTTAGTGAGATTAGGCTAAATCACCTTAGTGAGATTAGGCTAGGTCACGTTAGTTAGATTAGGCTAGGTCATGTTAGGTAGATTAGGCTAGATCATGTTAGTGAGATTAGGCTAAATCACCTTAGTGAGATTAGGCTAGATCATGTTAGTGAGATTAGGCTAGGTCATGTTAGTGAGATTAGGCTAGGTCATGTTAGTGAGATTAGCCTGGGTCAAATTAGTGAGATTAGCCAAAATTAATGAGATTAGGCTAGGTCACGTTAATGAGATTAGGCTAGTTCAAATTAGTAAAATTAGGCTAGGTCACGTTAGTTAGATTAGGCTAGGTCACGTTAGTGAGATTAGGCTAGGTCATATTAGTGAAAGCTGTGTACCTCTACAATCATCTTGACGGTGGGCAGGGTGGTGGCCAGGTTCTGAGGATGAGGGGGTCTGATGGTGACAGGAACACAGCCAGCGTATAGACACCCATAGAACGTAGCGATCAGGTCAATACCTGGAGAGAGACAAGGGTAAAGAGACCATTAGAAACCACCAAAGTCCATCATAGACCATCAGAGAACATTAGAAACCACCAAAGTCCATCATAGACCATCAGAGAACATTAGAAACCACCAAAGTCCATCACAGACCATCAGAGACCATTGGAAACCACCAAAGTCCATCATAGACCATCAGAAACCACTAAAGTCCATCATAGACCATCAGAGAACATTAGAAACCACCAAAGTCCATCATAGACCGTCAGAGACCATTAGAAACCACCAAAGTCCATCATAGACCATCAGAAACCACTAAAGTCCATCATAGACCATCAGAGAACATTAGAAACCACCAAAGTCCATCATAGACCGTCAGAGAACATTAGAAACCACCAAAGTCCATCATAGACCATCAGAGACCATTAGAAACCATCAGAGAACTTTAGAGACCATGAGAGTTGGTCCCCCCTTTGCTGCTATAATAGCCTCCACTCTTCTGGGAAGGCTTTCCACTAGATGTTGTAACATTGCTTGATTAGGCCTGGCTCGCAGTCTGCATTCCAATTAATCCCAAAGGTGTTTAATGGGGTTGAGGTCAGGGCTCTGTGCAGGCCAGTCAAGTTCTTCCACACCGATCTCGACAAACCATTTCGGTATGGACCTCACTTTGAGCACGGGGGCATTGTCATGCTGAAACAGGAAAGGGGCTTCCCCAAACTGTTGCCACAAAGTTGGAAGCACAGAATCGTCTAGAATGTCATTGTATGCTGAAGTGTTAAGATTTCCCTTCACTGGAACTAAGGGGCCCAAACCATGAAAAACAGCCCCAGACCATTATTCCTTCTCCACCAAACCTTACAGTTGGCACTATGCATTGGGGCAGGTAGCGTTGTCCTGGCATCCGCCAAACCCAGATTAATCAGTTGGACTGCCAGATGGTGAAGCGTGATTCATCACTCCAGAGAATACGTTTCCACTGCTCCAGAGTCCAATGGCAGCGATCATTACACCACTCCAGCCAACAGTTCTTGTGCTGACGTTGCTTCCAGAGCCAGCTTTGAACAGACAACTTTTACGCGCTACGCACTTCAGCACTCGGCAGTCCCGTTCTGTGAGATGCATCTTATATATCTGAACTGGGCTTTAGAGCCCAGTAGAGCCCATTAGAGAACACCAGAGACCAGTAGGGCCCAGTAAATCCTAGTAAAGCTCATTACAGACCAGTAAATCCCATTACAGACCAGTAAATCCCAGTAAAGCTCATTACAGACCAGTAGAGACCAGTAAAGCCCATTACAGACCAGTAGAGACCAGTAAAGCCCATTACAGACCAGTAAATCCCAGTAAAGCCCATTACAGACCAGTAGAGACCAGTAAAGCCCATTACAGACCAGTAAATCCCAGTAAAGCTCATTACAGACCAGTAGAGACCAGTAAAGCCCATTACAGACCAGTAGAGACCAGTAAAGCCCATTACAGACCAGTAAATTCCAGTAAAGCCCATTACAGACCAGTAGAGACCAGTAAAGCCCATTACAGACCAGTAAATCCCAGTAAAGCTCATTACAGACCAGTAAATCCCAGTAAAGCTCATTACAGACCAGTAAATCCCAGTAAAGCTCATTACAGACCAGTAAATCCCAGTAAAGCTCATTACAGACCAGTAAATCCCAGTAAAGCCCATTACAGACCAGTAAATCCCAGTAAAGCTCATTACAGACCAGTAGAGACCAGTAAAGCCCATTACAGACCAGTAAATCCCAGTAAAGCCCATTACAGACCAGTAAATCCCAGTAAAGCTCATTACAGACCAGTAAATCCCAGTAAAGCTCATTACAGACCAGTAAATCCCAGTAAAGCTCATTACAGACCAGTAAATCCCAGTAAAGCTCATTACAGACCAGTAGAGACCAGTAAAGCCCATTACAGACCAGTAAATCCCAGTAAAGCTCATTACAGACCAGTAAAGCCCATTACAGACCAGTAAATCCCAGTAAAGCCCATTACAGACCAGTAGAGACCAGTAAAGCCCATTACAGACCAGTAAATCCCAGTAAAGCCCATTACAGACCAGTAAATCCCATTACAGACCAGTAAATCCCAGTAAAGCCCATTACAGACCAGTAGAGACCAGTAATGCCCATTACAGACCAGTAGAGACCAGTAAAGCCCATTACAGACCAGTAAAAACCAGTAAAGCCCATTACAGACCAGTAGAGACCAGTAAAGCCCATTACAGACCAGTAGAGACCAGTAAAGCCCATTACAGACCAGTAAATCCCAGTAAAGCCCATTACAGACCAGTAGAGACCAGTAAAGCCCATTACAGACCAGTAAATCCCAGTAAAGCCCATTACAGACCAGTAGAGACCAGTAAAGCCCATTACAGACAAGTAGAGACCAGTAAAGCCCATTACAGACCAGTAAATCCCAGTAAAGCCCATTACAGACCAGTTGAGACCAGTAAAGCCTATTACAGACCAGTAAATCCCAGTAAAGCCCATTACAGACCAGTAGAGACCAGTAAAGCCCATTACAGACCAGTAAATCCCAGTAAAGCCCATTACAGACCAGTAAATCCCAGTAAAGCCCATTACAGACCAGTAGAGACCAGTAAAGCCCATTACAGACCAGTAGAGACCAGTAAAGACCATTACAGACCAGTAGAGACCAGTAAAGCCCATTACAGACCAGTAGAGACCAGTAAAGCCCATTACAGACCAGTAAATCCCAGTAAAGCCCATTACAGACCAGTAGAGACCAGTAAAGCCCATTACAGACCAGTAAATCCCAGTAAAGCCCATTACAGACCAGTAGAGACCAGTAAAGCCCATTACAGACCAGTAAATCCCAGTAAAGCCCATTACAGACCAGTAGAGACCAGTAAAGCCCATTACAGACCAGTAGAGACCAGTAAAGCCCATTACAGACCAGTAAATCCCAGTAAAGCCCATTACAGACCAGTTGAGACCAGTAAAGCCCATTACAGAACAGTAAATCCCAGTAAAGCCCATTACAGACCAGTAGAGACCAGTAAAGCCCATTACAGACCAGTAAATCCCAGTAAAGCCCATTACAGACCAGTAGAGACCAGTAAAGCCCATTACAGACCTGTAGAGACCAGTAAAGCCCATTACAGACCAGTAAATCCCAGTAAAGCCCATTACAGACCAGTAGAGACCAGTAAAGCCCATTACAGACCAGTAGAGACCAGTAAAGACCATTACAGACCAGTAGAGACCAGTAAAGCCCATTACAGACCAGTAGAGACCAGTAAAGCCCATTACAGACCAGTAGAGACCAGTAAAGCCCATTACAGACCAGTAAATCCCAGTAAAGCCCATTACAGACCAGTAGAGACCAGTAAAGCCCATTACAGACCAGTAGAGACCAGTAAAGCCCATTACAGACCAGTAGAGACCAGTAAAGCCCATTACAGACCAGTAGAGACCAGTAAAGCCCATTACAGACCAGTAAATCCCAGTAAAGCCCATTACAGACCAGTAGAGACCAGTAAAGCCCATTACAGACCAGTAAATCCCAGTAAAGCCCATTACAGACAAGTAGAGACCAGTAAAGCCCATTACAGACCAGTAGAGACCAGTAAAGCCCATTACAGACCAGTAAATCCCAGTAAAGCCCATTACAGACCAGTTGAGACCAGTAAAGCCTATTACAGACCAGTAAATCCCAGTAAAGCCCATTACAGACCAGTAGAGACCAGTAAAGCCCATTACAGACCAGTAAATCCCAGTAAAGCCCATTACAGACCAGTAAATCCCAGTAAAGCCCATTACAGACCAGTAGAGACCAGTAAAGCCCATTACAGACCAGTAGAGACCAGTAAAGCCCATTACAGACCAGTAGAGGGCAGTAAAGCCCATTACAGACCAGTAGAGGGCAGTAAAGCCCATTACAGACCAGTAGAGACCAGTAAAGCCCATTACAGACCAGTAAATCCCAGTAAAGCCCATTACAGACCAGTAGAGACCAGTAAAGCCCATTACAGACCAGTAAATCCCAGTAAAGCCCATTACAGACCAGTAGAGACCAGTAAAGCCCATTACAGACCAGTAAATCCCAGTAAAGCCCATTACAGACCAGTAGAGACCAGTAAAGCCCATTACAGACCAGTAGAGACCAGTAAAGCCCATTACAGACCAGTAAATCCCAGTAAAGCCCATTACAGACCAGTTGAGACCAGTAAAGCCCATTACAGAACAGTAAATCCCAGTAAAGCCCATTACAGACCAGTAGAGACCAGTAAAGCCCATTACAGACCAGTAAATCCCAGTAAAGCCCATTACAGACCAGTAGAGACCAGTAAAGCCCATTACAGACCAGTAGAGACCAGTAAAACCCATTACAGACCAGTAAATCCCAGTAAAGCCCATTACAGACCAGTAGAGACCAGTAAAGCCCATTACAGACCAGTAGAGACCAGTAAAGCCCATTACAGACCAGTAGAGACCAGTAAAGCCCATTACAGACCAGTAAATCCCAGTAAAGCCCATTACAGACCAGTAGAGACCAGTAAAGCCCATTACAGACCAGTAGAGACCAGTAAAGACCATTACAGACCAGTAGAGACCAGTAAAGCCCATTACAGACCAGTAAATCCCAGTAAAGCCCATTACAGACCAGTAGAGACCAGTAAAGCCCATTACAGACCAGTAAATCCCAGTAAGGCCCATTACAGACCAGTAGAGACCAGTAAAGCCCATTACAGACCAGTAGAGACCAGTAAAGCCCATTACAGACCAGTAAATCCCAGTAAAGCCCATTACAGACCAGTTGAGACCAGTAAAGCCCATTACAGAACAGTAAATCCCAGTAAAGCCCATTACAGACCAGTAGAGACCAGTAAAGCCCATTACAGACCAGTAAATCCCAGTAAAGCCCATTACAGACCAGTAGAGACCAGTAAAGCCCATTACAGACCAGTAGAGACCAGTAAAGCCCATTACAGACCAGTAAATCCCAGTAAAGCCCATTACAGACCAGTAGAGACCAGTAAAGCCCATTACAGACCAGTAGAGACCAGTAAAGCCCATTACAGACCAGTAGAGACCAGTAAAGCCCATTACAGACCGGTAGAGACCAGTAAAGCCCATTACAGACCAGTAGAGACCAGTAAAGCCCATTACAGACCAGTAGAGACCAGTAAAGCCCATTACAGACCAGTAGAGACCAGTAAAGCCCATTACAGACCAGTAGAGACCAGTAAAGCCCATTACAGACCAGTAGAGACCAGTAAAGCCCATTACAGACCAGTAGAGACCAGTAAAGCCCATTACAGACCAGTAGAGACCAGTAAAGCCCATTAGGGCCCATTAGTGATGATCAATGATCTCTCATCTCGAGGGTTAGGGATCAGAACTTAGTCAAGGGTCAGAAGTTAGGGTTCAAGGCATAGGGGTCAAGGGTCAGAAGTTAGGGTTCAAGGCATAGGGGTCAAGGGTCAGAAGTTAGGGTTCAAGGCATAGGGGTCAAGGGTCAGAAGTTAGGGTTCAAGGCATAGGGGTCAAGGGTCAGAAGTTAGGGTTCAGGGGTCAGAAGTTAGGTGCCAGAAGTTAGGGGTCAGAAGTTGCAGGTCAGAAGTTAGGGCTTAGAAGTTAAGGGTAGGGGGTTAGAAGTTAGTGTAATTACCTGGAGGGTAAACCAGTGCTACGTGATCTCCGGGGTTGAGGCGTCCCTTCTCCATCAGTGCCACGGCAACACGCTCCGCCCGCTTTTGCAGCTGCAGACAGGAAGCAGTGCTGGAAACTGTGCCCTGGACAACAACATCAGGGTTCCACCGTTAAACACTTATTAAAAAATCACCTTACACACTCAATACAGCACAAACACAACCAGAGAGAAGACATTGACAGTTTGCCTATGGTAAGTGTTGGCAGCTGTCAGAGAAGACATTGACAGTTTGCCTATGGTAAGTGTTGGCAGCTGTCAGAGAAGACATTGATAGTTTGCCTATGGTAAGTGTTGACAGCTGTCAGAGAAGACATTGACAGTTTGCCTATGGTAAGTGTTGACAGCTGTCAGAGTAGACATTGACAGTTTGCCTATGGTAAGTGTTGACAGCTGTCAGAGTAGACAATGATAGTTTGCCTATGGTAAGTGTTGGCCGCTGTCAGAGAAGACATTGATAGTTTGCCTATGGTAAGTGTTGGCAGCTGTCAGAGAAGACATTGATAGTTTGCCTATGGTAAGTGTTGACAGCTGTCAGAGAAGACATTGACAGTTTGCCTATGGTAAGTGTTGACAGCTGTCAGAGTAGACATTGACAGTTTGCCTATGGTAAGTGTTGACAGCTGTCAGAGTAGACATTGATAGTTTGCCTATGGTAAGTGTTGACAGCTGTCAGAGAAGACATTGACAGTTTGCCTATGGTAAGTGTTGACAGCTGTCAGAGTAGACATTGACAGTTTGCCTATGGTAAGTGTTGGCCGCTGTCAGAGAAGACATTGATAGTTTGCCTATGGTAAGTGTTGACAGCTGTCAGAGTAGACATTGATAGTTTGCCTATGGTAAGTGTTGGCCGCTGTCAGAGTAGACATTGATAGTTTGCCTATGGTAAGTGTTGACAGCTGTCAGAGAAGACATTGACAGTTTGCCTATGGTAAGTGTTGGCCGCTGTCAGAGAAGACATTGATAGTTTCCTATGATAAGTGTTGGCAGGTACCTTGGCGTTGAGCACCAAGAAAAGAGGGTGGTCAGGTGTTGCCTGGGCTCTCCACTGGAGAACATCCTGCATGTACAGGAACTATAAGAGACAACAAGGAGATGGTCAGTATACAGACAGATAGAACCAGGAGATACGCAGTATACAGACAGATAAAATCAGGAGATACGCAGTATACAGACAGATAGAACCAGGAGATACGCAGTATACAGACAGATAGAACCAGGAGATACGCAGTATACAGACAGATAGAACCAGGAGATACGCAGTATACAGACAGATAGAACCAGGAGATGGTCAGTATACAGACAGATAGAACCAGGAGATGGTCAGTATACAGACAGATAGAACCAGGAGATGGTCAGTATACAGACAGATAGAACCAGGAGATACGCAGTATACAGACAGATAGAACCAGGAGATACGCAGTATACAGACAGATAGAACCAGGAGATACGCAGTATACAGACAGATAGAACCAGGAGATACGCAGTATACAGACAGATAGAACCAGGAGATACGCAGTATACAGACAGATAGAACCAGGAGATACGCAGTATACAGACAGATAGAACCAGGAGATACGCAGTATACAGACAGATAGAACCAGGAGATACGCAGTATACAGACAGATAGAACCAGGAGATGGTCAGTATACAGACAGATAGAACCAGGAGATACTCAGAATACAGACAGATAGAACCAGGAGATACTCAGTATACAGACAGATAGAACCAGGAGATACTCAGAATACAGACAGACAGAACCAGGAGATATAGACAGGTGATAGGTGAGGAGGGAGGGGATGGTCTGTACCTTACGTGCCTGGTCATTGTCCTCTAGCTGAGCCACGTCTCTCCCACAGGCCTGAGCAATCCTCTTCCCTGCTACCAGGTTCCCCACGATCATAGAGGCAGGACCCACCCCTGCCCAACACACACCATCAACATCATCACCACCATTACCATCATCACCTCTGTACAACAACATCAGTATTGTTGATATAATCAAATGTTTTGTCACAGGTGACCTTACAGTGAAATGCTTACTAACAAGCCCTTAACCAACAATACAACAGGTGTAGACCTTACAGTGAAATGCTAATTAACAAGCCCTTAACCAACAATACAACAGGTGTAGACCTTACAGTGAAATGCTGACTAACAAGCCCTTAACCAACAATACAACAGGTGTAGACCTTACAGTGAAATGCTTACTAACAAGCCCTTAACCAACAATACAGTTTTAAGAAAAAATAAATAAGTTAAAATGAATAAGTTAAAAATAACAAATACTTAAAGAGCAATAGTTCAATAAAAGTAGAGTCAATGTGAGGAGGTTATATACAGGAAGTACCAGTACAGAGTCAATGTGAGGAGGCTATATACAGGGGTACCAGTACAGAGTCAATGTGAGGAGGATATATACAGGAAGTACGAGTACAGAGTCAATGTGAGGAGGCTATATACAGGAAGTACCAGTACAGAGTCAATGTGAGGAGGCTATATACAGGAAGTACCAGTATAGAGTCAATGTGAGGAGGCTATATACAGGGGTACCAGTACAGAGTCAATGTGAGGAGGTTATATACAGGAAGTACCAGTACAGAGTCAATGTGAGGAGGTTATATACAGGAAGTACCAGTACAGAGTCAATAAGAGGAGGCTATATACAGGAAGTACCAGTACAGAGTCAGTGTGAGGAGGCTATATACAGGAAGTACCAGTACAGAGTCAATGTGAGGAGGCTATATACAGGAAGTACCAGTACAGAGTCAGTGTGAGGAGGCTATATACAGGAAGTACCAGTACAGAGTCAATGTGAGGAGGTTATATACAGGAAGTACCAGTACAGAGTCAATGTGAGGAGGCTATATACAGGAAGTACCAGTACAGAGTCAGTGTGAGGAGGCTATATACAGGAAGTACCAGTACAGAGTCAATGTGAGGAGGCTATTTACAGGAAGTACCAGTACAGACTCAATGTGAGGAGGCTATATACAGGAAGTACCAGTACAGAGTCAATGTGAGGAGGTTATATACAGGAAGTACCAGTACAGAGTCAATGTGAGGAGGCTATATACAGGAAGTACCAGTACAGAGTCAATGTGATGAGCCTATATACAGGTGGTACCAGTACAGAGTCAATGTGAGGAGGATATATACAGGAAGTACCAGTACAGAGTCAATGTGAGGAGGTTATATACAGGAAGTACCAGTACAGAGTCAATGTGAGGATGCTATTTACAGGAAGTACCAGTACAGAGTTAATGTGAGGAGGATATATACAGGAAGTACCAGTACAGAGTCAATGTGAGGAGGCTATATACAGGAAGTACCAGTACAGAGTCAATGTGAGGAGGCTATATACAGGGGTACCAGTACAGAGTCAATGTGAGGAGGCTATATACAGGAAGTACCAGTACAGAGTCAATGTGAGGAGGCTATATACAGGAAGTACCAGTACAGAGTCAATGTGAGGAGGCTATATACAGGAAGTACCAGTACAGAGTCAATGTGAGGAGGCTATATACAAGAAGTACCAGTACAGAGTCAATGTGAGGAGGCTATATACAGGAAGTACCAGTCAGAGTCAATGTGAGGAGGATATATACAGGAAGTACCAGTACAGAGTCAATGTGAGGAGGCTATATACAGGAAGTACCAGTACAGAGTCAATGTGAGGAGGCTATATACAGGGGTACCAGTACAGAGTCAATGTGAGGAGGCTATATACAGGGGTACCAGTACAGAGTCAATGTGAGGAGACTATATACAGGGGTACCAGTACAGAGTCAATGTGAGGAGGCTATATACAGGGGTACCAGTACAGAGTCAATGTGAGGAGGCTATATACAGGGGTACCAGTACAGAGTCAATGTGAGGAGACTATATACAGGAAGTACCAGTACAGAGTCAATGTGAGGAGGCTATATACAGGAAGTACCAGTACAGAGTCAATGTGAGGAGGCTATATACAGGTGGTACCAGTACAGAGTCAATGTGAGGAGGCTATATACAGGGGTACCAGTACAGAGTCAATGTGAGGAGGCTATATACAGGTGGTACCAGTAGAGTCAATGTGAGGAGGCTATATACAGGAAGTACCAGTACAGAGTCAATGTGAGGAGGCTATATACAGGAAGTACCAGTACAGAGTCAATGTGAGGAGGCTATATACAGGAAGTACCAGTACAGAGTCAATGTGAGGAGACTATATACAGGAAGTACCAGTACAGAGTCAATGTGAGGAGGTTATATACAGGAAGTACCAGTACAGAGTCAATGTGAGGAGCCTATATACAGGGGTATCAGTACAGAGTCAATGTGAGGAGGCTATATACAGGAAGTACCAGTACAGAGTCAATGTGAGGAGCCTATATACAGGGGTATCAGTACAGAGTCAATGTGAGGAGGCTATATACAGGAAGTACCAGTACAGAGTCAATGTGAGGAGGCTATATACAAGGTTACCAGTACAGAGTCAATGTGAGGAGGCTATATACAGGAAGTACCAGTACAGAGTCAATGTGAGGAGGATATATACAAGGTTACCAGTACAGAGTCAATGTGAGGAGGCTATATACAGGAAGTACCAGTACAGAGTCAATGTGAGGAGGCTATATACAGGAAGTACCAGTACAGAGTCAATGTGAGGAGGCTATATACAGGAAGTACCAGTACAGAGTCAATGTGAGGAGGCTATATACAGGAAGTACCAGTACAGAGTCAATGTGAGGAGGATATATACAAGGTTACCAGTACAGAGTCAATGTGAGGAGGATATATACAAGGTTACCAGTACAGAGTCAATGTGAGGAGGATATATACAGGTGGTACCAGTACAGAGTCAATGTGAGGAGGCTATATACAGGAAGTACCAGTACAGAGTCAATGTGAGGAGGATATATACAGGAAGTACCAGTACAGAGTCAATGTGAGGAGGATATCTACAGGAAGTACCAGTACAGAGTCAATGTGAGGAGGCTTTATACAGGTGGTACCAGTACAGAGTCAATGTGAGGAGGCTATATACAGGTGGTACCAGTACAGAGTCAATGTGCGGGTGCACAGGTTAGTCGAGGTAATTGAGGTAATATGTACATGTAGTTATAGTTAAAGTGACTATGCTTAGATAATAAACAGAGAGTAGCAGCAGCGTAAAAGAGGGGGGGGACAATGGAAATATTCCGGGTAACCATTTGATTAGCTGTTCAGGAGTCTTATGGCTTAGGGGACGAAGCTCTTAAGAAGTCTTTTGGCGCTCCGGGTGGCTGGAGTCTGACAATTTTTAGGGCCTTCCTCTGACACCGCCTGGTATAGACGTCCTGGATGGCAGGAAGCTTGGCCCCAGTGATGTACACACTACCCTCTGTAGTGCCTTGCGGTCGGAGGCCGGGCAGTTGCCATACCAGGCAGTGATGCAACCAGTCATGATGCTCTCGATGGTGCAGCTGTAGAACCTTTTGAGGATCTGAGGATCCATGCCAATTCTTTTCAGTCTCCTGAGGGGGAATAGGCTTTGTCGTGCCCTCTTCACGACTGTCTTGGTGTGTTTGGACCATTCTAGTTTGTTGGTGATGTGGACACCAAGAAACTTGAAGCTCTCAACCTGCTCCTCTACAGCCCTGTTGATGAGAATGGAGGCGTGCTCGGTCCTCCTTTTCCTGTAGTCCACAATCATCTCCTTTTGTCTTGATCACGTTGAGGGAGAGGTTGTTATCCTGGCACCACACGGCCAGGTCTCTGATCTCCTCCCTATAGGCTGTCTCATCGTTGTCTGTGATCAGTCCTACCACTGTTGTCGTCTGCAAACTTAATGATGGTGTTGGAGTCGTGCCTGGCCATACAGTCATGGGTGAACAGGGAGTACAGGAGGGGACTGAGCACGCACCCCTGAGGGGCCCCGTGTTGAGGATCAGCGAGGACGAATGTGTTGTTACCTACCCTTACCACCTGGGGGCGGCCCGTCAGGAAGGTGTTTAGTCCCAGGATCCTTAGCTTAGTGATGAGCTTTGAAGGCACTATGGTGTTGAACACTGAGCTGTAGTCAATGAATAGCATTCTCACGTAGGTGTTCCTTTTGTCCAGGTGGGAAAGGACGGTGTGGAGTTCAATACAGATTGCATCATCTGTGGATCTATTGGTGCGGTATGCAAATTGGAGTGGGTCTAGGGTTTCTGGGATAATGGTGTTCCTACTGAATAGTATATAGTCATTTTAGTAAGCAATAGGCTGGTAGAAGTTTCAGACACAGCCAGTGACACATTTTGCAAAACAACATTGGAGCTTTCAATCAAAAGTCCTATCCTACCTGGTTGTTTCTGCCGTGGTTTGGGCAGGTTGGTAACACAGGTGTGAGGACACATGAGGACGTTGCAGGGGTGGAGGGCTCCCTCCAGAAACCTCTGTTTGGTCTCTGAGATATGGATCCCCCCCAGCGGAGCCTTGGGCATTGTGTTGGCAGGGACCAGAGCTAGGCAGTACACCCCTACCTGGTGAATACTGTCTATAGCCTGTAGAAAACAGAATAGACGTGCTGGCAGGGACCACTAATACTATTTACAGCCTGACAGACAGGAGGGGTTACTACATGATGTGTTCCACTATATTGATTAGACGCAGCTTTAAATGGACCTTAAGAGATGTTTGTGTTGTTATACATGTACATATACTGTGTTGAACCTGAAGAACGCGGCTCATCCACTGGAAGCTGCCCTCCTCTGAAGCATCTGGTCTCTGTTCTGCCACCACTACAATACGCTCATCATGGAGAACCGAGACAGAGAACACTGCTATCCTAGAACACAACACAGAGAACACTGCTATCCTAGAACACAACACAGAGAACACTGCTATCCTAGAACACAACACAGAAACACAGAACCACCCCCCCCCCCCCTCACCTCCCCCTGTAGACAAACTTCATGGGCTCCACTGCCAGCGCTGTGGCAACCACATCATCAGCGTTGTGTCTCCGCCCACACACCGTCATCAGCCCGTCCATTCTACCCACAATAAACACCAGGTTGTCCTGGAGACCACACACACACACACACACACACACAGAGGGTGGTTAGTCACTGTCCAACACATGGTTGGTAAACAACAGGTTTAATGGATGGTCCAGCAGTATGTCAAATCAAATGTTATTTGTCACATGCTTGGTAAACTGACATCAGCAATACCTAATTTAGCAGCTACATTAAGCAGCTAAATTTAGCAGACATCATGCTAGCGGATACATTTAGCAGATACATTTAGCAGACCTCATGCTAGCAGATACATTTAGCAGACCTCATGCTAGCAGATACATTTAGCAGACATCATGCTAGCAGATACATTTAGCAGACATCATGCTAGCAGATACATTTAGCAGACCTCATGCTAGCAGATACATTTAGCAGACATCATGCAAGCAGATACATTTAGCAGACATCATGCTAGCAGATACATTTAGCAGACATCATGCTAGCAGATACATTTAGCAGACATCATGCTAGCGGATACATTTAGCAGATACATTTAGCAGACCTCATGCTAGCAGATACATTTAGCAGACATCATGCTAGCAGATACATTTAGCAGACCTCATGCTAGCAGATACATTTAGCAGACATCATGCTAGCAGATACATTTAGCAGACATCATGCTAGCAGATACATTTAGCAGACATCATGCTAGCAGATACATTTAGCAGACATCATGCTAGCAGATACATTTAGCAGACATCATGCTAGCAGATACATTTAGCAGACCTCATTCTAGCGGATACATTTAGCAGACATCATGCTAGCGGATACATTTAGCAGACCTCATTCTAGCGGATACATTTAGCAGACATCATGCTAGCAGATACATTTAGCAGACATCATTCTAGCGGATACATTTAGCAGACATCATGCTAGCAGATACATTTAGCAGACATCATGCTAGCAGATACATTTAGCAGACATCATGCTAGCAGATACATTTAGCAGAACTCATGCTAGCAGATACATTTAGCAGACCTCATGCTAGCAGATACATTTAGCAGACATCATGCTAGCAGATACATTTAGCAGACATCATGCTAGCAGATACATTTAGCAGACCTCATTCTAGCGGATACATTTAGCAGACATCATGCTAGCGGATACATTTAGCAGACCTCATTCTAGCGGATACATTTAGCAGACATCATGCTAGCAGATACATTTAGCAGACCTCATTCTAGCGGATACATTTAGCAGACATCATGCTAGCAGATACATTTAGCAGACCTCATTCTAGCGGATACATTTAGCAGACATCATGCTAGCAGATACATTTAGCAGACATCATGCTAGCAGATACATTTAGCAGACATCATGCTAGCAGCAGGGATCCAAATGGATAACAGTGAACTCACAGGTCCTACAAAGCCCAGCAGTGATGTCCTGGTGAAGGGTCTGCCACTGATTGGACCTCCTGATGCTGTTACTGGGAAGGTCTGGAACAGGACTTATCATCATACACTATACACTATACACACTACACACACACACACACTACACACTACACACTACACACTACACACTACACATTACACACACCACACACAATACACACAATACACACTATACACACTATACACACAACTAGGGTTGCACATTTTGGAATATTCAGAGGTGGAAACTTTCCGTGGGAATTAATGGGAATATAGGGGAATTTACGGAAATATATGCAAATTAATACCATTTAAAGGTAGATGTTTTTTTGCATTGGATATACCGTCGTGGCCAAAGGTTTTGAGAATGACACAGTATTGGTCTCCACAAAGTTTGCTGCTTCAGTGTTCTTAGATCTTTATGTCAGTAGTTACTATGGTAACACTGAAGTATAATTACAAGTATTCCATAAGTGTCAAAGGCTTTCTTTGACAATGACATTCAGTTTATGCAAAGAGTCATTATTTGCAGTGTTGACCCTTCTTTTTCAAGACCTCTGCAATCCGCCCTGGCATGCTGTCAATTAACTTCTGGGCCACATCCTGACTGATGGCAGGCCATTCTTGCATAATCAATGCTTGGAGTTTGTCAGAAGTTGTGGGTTTTTGTTTGTCCACCCGCCTCTTGAGGATCGACCACAAGTTCTCAATGGGATTAAGGTCTGGGGAGTTTCCTGGCCATGGACCCAAAATGTCGATGTTTTGTTCCACGAGCCACTTAGTTGTCACTTTTGCCTTATGGCAAGGTGCTCCATCATGCTGGAAAAGGCATTGGTCTTCACCAAACTGTTCTTGGATGGTTGGGAGAAGTTGCTCTCAGAGGATGTGTTGGTACCATTCTTTATTCATGGCTGTGTTCTTAGGCAAAATTGTGAGTGAGCCCACTCCCTTGGCTGAGAAGCAACCCCACACATGAATGGTCTGAGGATGCTTTACTGTTGGCATGACACAGGACTGATGGTAGCGCTCACCTTGTCTTCACCGGACAAGGTGTTTTCCGGATGGCCCAAACAATCGGAAAGGGGATTCATCAGAGAAAATGACTCTACCCCAGTCCTCAACAGTCCAATCCCTGTACCTTTTGCAGAATATCAGTCTGTCCCTGATGTTTTTCCTGGAGAGAAGTGGCTTCTTTGCTGCCCTTCTTGACACCAGGTCATCCTCCAAAAGTCTTCGCCTCACTGTGCATGCAGATGCACTCACACCTGCCTGCTGCCATTCCTGAGCAAGCTCTGCACTGGTGGTGCCCCGATCCCGCAGCTGAATCAACTTTAGAAGACGGTCCTGACGCTTGCTGGACTTTCTTTGTCGCCCTGACGCCTTCTTTACTACAATTGAACCTCTCTCCTAGAAGTTCTTGATGATCCGATAAAGGGTTGATTTAGGTGCAATCTTACCAGCAGCAATATCCTTGCCTGTGAAGTACTTTTTGTGCAAAGCAATGATTCCTTGCAGGTAACCATGGTTGACAGAGGAACAACAATGATTTCAAGCACCACCCTCCTTTTAAAGCTTCCAGTCTGTTGTTCTGAATCAATCAGCATGACAGAGTGATCTCCAGCCTTGTCCTCGTCAACACTCACACCTGTGTTAACGAGACAATCACTGACATTATGACAGCTGGTCCTTTTGTGGCAGGGCTGAAATGCAGTGGAAATGTTTTTTGGGGATTAAGTTCATTTTCATGGCAAATAGGGACTTTGCAATTAATCTGATCACTCTTCATGACATTCTGGAGTATATGCAAATTTCCATCATCAACACTGAGGCAGCAAACTTTGTGGAGACCAATACTTGTGTGATTCTCAAAACCTTTGGCCACGACTGTATTTACCATAGCATATGGATACCAAAACAAACCTTTTACCTTATCATAAGTAGACATAATTGCAAATTATTAAATCCTTCCAATAGAAAAAAAACAAAACAGTTACGAATTGAACTTTAATTAAATGAGTTGACTCTTCACATCTGATGATTTCACTGAACAACAAAAGAAAGGGAATATTGAATGATCCCCAATGATCCATCACATCTCCCAAAAACATTTTCAACATACATCTTTAAAACGATAGTCTAGAAACTAAAGCTTTGGTTGTCTTCCTCTCAGGCTTCCATGTCTTCTCCCTGGACCTCCTCAATGTCCACCTCTTGAACATCAGACTCTGAGGCCTCATCTTCACTGTCACTTTCCAACATTGTTGAGGATTGCTCGTTGTCAGGCTCAAAAAGCCTCATATTTGCACGGATGGCCACCAATTTTTCAACCCTTGTATTGGTCAGCCTGTTGCATGCTTTGGTGTGTGTGTTCCCAAACAAAGACCAGTTACGCTCTGAGGCGGTTGATGTTGGTGGGATTTGGAGGATGATGGAGGCAACAGGGGAAAGAGCCTCAGATCCACAAAGTCCCTTCCACCAGGTGGCTGATGAGATATGTTGGCACGACTACCATATTGCATCTCCATCCCAAAGCCCTTGCTTGGAAGTGTACTTCGCCAGACTGCCAAGAACCTTGCCCTCATCCAGGCCAAGGTGGCGAGACACGGTAGTGATGACACCATAGGCCTTGTTGATCTCTGCACCAGACAGGATGCTCTTGCCAGCATACTTGGGGTCCAACATGTACGCTGCAGTGTGTATGGTCTTCAGGCAGAAGTCTTCACGCTTTTTGATGTATTTCAGAACTGCAGCTTCCTCTGCTTGGAGCAACAGTGAAGTGGGCAGGGCAGGACATCTCTTACATCTGCAAGCAGAGTTGGAACATCAGACAGGATGGCATCGTCTCCCTCAATCTGTGCAATGGCTACTGCTATAGGTTTCAGGAGTTTCAGCCTGCTTACCACTCTCTCCAAAAATGCATCATCCAGGAGGATCATCTTGGCAGACTGTGATATGGCCATTTCTCAGAGAGACTCCTTCCCCTCCAGGAGACTGTCAAACATGAACTATAATAGTTCAATTGTATTACACTGGATTATGGAGTGCTACTGTTTTATGAAGGTTTTAACGGTCCTTTTTATCACTGAGGCACTTTTTATTTTTTTCAGCGCTGAACGTACACGCGAGTCCTCAATTATTTACAACCAAGCCCAGATCCTGGATTTAGCTCACTCAGCGCTGCTGCATCCCAGGGAAAAGTGAGATATTCCGGATGAGTTGAAAAGGCGATGGCGTGGACGCAGGGCGGGATTGAAGTGTAAGGCAAAGCTGAGGAATTACAAGCCGGCTATACCGTCTACCATTATGGGCAACGTGAGATCGCTACATAACCAGGGTTTGGTTCTTGGACAAAGAGACTGTCGGAAAGCGAGCCTATTGTTTTTTACTGAGACTTGGCTGAACGATAACATCCCCATAGAGAACGTCACTATCGGCGGTTTCCAGACCATCAGAGCGGACAGGGATTGCGTCTCTTCCTGTAAGGGTAAGGGGGGGGGCTGGCTTTATTAGTTAACAACAGATGGTGTAATCCGAGCCATATTACTCTTAAGGAACAGTTTTGTAGCCCGGACATTGAGCTGTTAGCCGTTAGCCTGAGACCCTACTATTTGCCGAGGGAATTCTGTTATTGTTTACATCCCGCAAACACAGCGTGTGACGTCATCCACTTGAATGACGTCACACAAGAAATCACATCCCAGTGCTTTCTTTGCCATTTCGGGGGATTTTAACCATGCATCTCTCTCTTCAACGCTGCCCACGTTCAAACAGTTTGTGAAGTGCCCAACCAGGAATAATAAAACTCTGGACTTGTTATATGCTAATGTGAAGGATGAATACAACTCCACTGCACTCCCTCCCCTCGGTAGATCGGATCACAACCTTGTCCACCTCACCCCACTCTACAGGCCTATGGTCCAACAGCAGCCTGCAACCACTAGGACCATTAGGAGATGGTCTCCGGAGGCGAATGAGGCCCTACAGGACTGCTTTGAGACAACAGACTGGGATGTGCTCTGTGAGGCTCATGGGGAGGACATCGATGGACTTACTGACTGCATAACGGACTATATTAATTTTTGTGTAGACAACACTGTACCCAACAGGAAGGTACGCTGTTTTCCAAATAATAAACCAGGGTCACCAGTGACCTGAAGGCCCTGCTGAATGAGAAAAAGAGGGCTTTCAAGGAGGGGGACAGGGACAAATTGAAATGCGTCCAGAGGGAGCTGAAGTTGCGGATTGCTGAGGGGAAGAGAGTGTATAAGGAGAAGATGGAGGACAAGCTGAGGCAGAGCCAGGTGAGAGAGGTGTGGAAGGGTATGAGAAATATCACTGGCTTCAAAAAGTCAAACGGTGGGCAGACGGAGGGGACCCAGGACAGAGCCAATGAGCTGAACCAATTTTTTTACATGTTCGATACTGGCCCTGTCCACCTCCCCTCCAGCTCCCCAGGCCACACACCATCACGGCTGTCCCACCCCCACTTTGATCACAACACCTCTGTTGAGACAATCAGTGACCCCACCTCCGCCCCCGCTCCCCCTGGACTGATCCTCAACACCCCCCTTCCCCCCACCTCCCCACCTGGGCTGGCTTTCACCACCAACCAAGTGAAGAGAGAGCTGGAGAGACTACACCAGTGGAAAGCGGCGGGCCCTGATGGCATCAGCCCAAGGGTGCTGAGGGTCTGTGCTGACCAACTGTGTGGAATACTCCAGAGTCACTTCAACCTTAGCCTGAGCCTAGAAAGGGTCCCTGTGCTGTGGAAAACATCCTGCCTCGTCCCAGTGCCCAAGAAGGCACACCCCACTGTCCTGAATGACTTCAGACCTGTAGTGCTAACATCCCACATCATGAAGACCCTGGAAAGGTTAGTCCTCGCTCACCTCAGACCCCTGGTGTGTTCATCAATGGACCCCCTGCAGTTTGCATACCAGCGCAACATCGGGGTGGATGATGCAATCATCTACCTTCTGCAGAGGGCCTACTCTCACCTGGACAACGCAGGTTGCACTGTGAGGGTTATGTTTTTTTACTTCTCCAGTGCCTTCAACACCATTCAGCCCCTGCTACTGGGTGAGAAGATGAGGAGGATGAAAGTGGAAGCACCCTTAGTCTCCTGGGTCACGACTACCTGACCGGTAGGCCACAATTTGTGCGACTACAGAGCTGTCTGTCATAACGGGCAGTTAGCAACACAGGGGCCCCCCAGGGAACGGTCCTGTCCCCCTTCCTGTTCACCCTCTACACCTATCTATCTAGTTTGTTAACATGAAATCTGTGGTTGAAAAATGAGTTTTAATGACTTCAACCTAAGTGTATGTAAACTTGTGTATGTAGACCTAGAATGTCCTTATGTGTATCCCACAAAAAAGGTTCACTGTTATAAGCTAGACTTTTTGATGAATTTAAGCAAAATTCCCCAAATTCCAAGGCTTCAATTCCATTGGAAAATTTCAGGAAGGTTTCCGACCCTTTGCAACCCTACACACAACACACTGAACACACACACTATACAAACACACAAACACACACACACACACACACACACACACACACGCACGCACACGCACGCACACACACACATAACACTACCACTACACACCACACCACACAGCTCCTAATGCCGTTGCTGGGATGGTCTGGAACAGGCAACTGCTCTACACACCACTCAGTATTCATGTATCTAGTTATTGCCTTCATTTAACCAGGAAAGTCATTGAGAATACATTATCCTTTGCAGTAACAGCTTGACACCATTTTGGCTGTTAAATCTCAAAGTGACAGTACAAACCTGGAAGATGTTTTTAGTCATGCCCGGGAGGCCGTAGTATGCCAAACCGGTGCTGCCAGAACTCACACAGATCTCCCCCACCTCATCTGTCTGGCAGAGATACGGAGTCCCCTCCACACGCACCACACACACCAGCGCTGTGGACACACACACATCATAACATCACACACCAGACCTGTGGGGACAGACATATCACAGACACACCCGACCTGTGGGGACAGACATATCACAGACACACCAGACCTGTGGGGACAGACATATCACAGACACACCAGACCTGTGGGGACAGACATATCACAGACACACCAGACCTGTGGGGACAGACATATCACAGACTGACTGGATATCAATAAACTTGTTACAGACTAAGTTCTTTAGGGTTTTTCCTGTTCAGGTAAAAACATAGGGATGTAATGATTCACCAATACGCATTCGTCCTTGATTCAAATGATTAAGGTACAACTGCATCGGTCAGAAAATCATAGTTGTTGTTGCTCATATGACTTTATTTTTTACCTTCCTAAAATACATAATATTTTGTGACAACTCTGCTTCAGTGTAAGCATGTAACTGTGTTTACAGTCATTGATCTAGAAGTCATTTTGCAAGCCGAACAACCCCAGGGAATATCAGTAGCCCAGTCAAACTGTGCACTTTTCCTAACTTCACGTGGCACCAACGTGAGGTAGGGGGGGGGGGGGGGGGGGCTGTTCCCTCTTGCACATCTGTGTGGCACCTTCAGCATCAAATGCTACAGTGGCTTGCGCAATATTAGGCTTTATTAGTTGAGTGACAACCTATGTAAATAACCTCACTGCATGGCCGAAGCAGGAGAAAATAACCTCACTGCATGGCCGAAGCAGGAGGAAATAACCTCACTGCATGGTCGAAGCAGGAGGAAATAACCTCATTGCATGGCTGAAGCAGGAGGAAATAACCTCACTGCATGGCTGAAGCAGGAGGAAATAACCTCACTGCATGGCCGAAGCAGGAGGAAATAACCTCACTGCATGGCCGAAGCAGGAGGAAATAACCTCACTGCATGGCCGAAGCAGGAGAAAATAACCTCACTGCATGGCCGAAGCAGGAGAAAATAACCTCACTGCATGGCTGAAGCAGGAGGAAATAACCTCACTGCATGGCTGAAGCAGGAGGAAATAACCTCACTGCATGGCCGAAGCA
Organism: Thymallus thymallus; assembly: GCA_023634145.1. Taxonomy (NCBI): domain Eukaryota; kingdom Metazoa; phylum Chordata; class Actinopteri; order Salmoniformes; family Salmonidae; genus Thymallus; species Thymallus thymallus. The sequence goes on along the minus strand of CM042407.1, from coordinate 41,484,866 downwards.
GGAGGAAATAACCTCACTGCATGGCCGAAGCAGGAGAAAATAACCTCACTGCATGGCCGAAGCAGGAGAAAATAACCTCACTGCATGGCCGAAGCAGGAGGAAATAACCTCACTGCATGGCCGAAGCAGGAGAAAATAACCTCACTGCATGGCCGAAGCAGGAGGAAATAACCTCACTGCATGGCCGAAGCAGGAGGAAAAAATAACCTCACTGCATGGCCGAAGCAGGAGGAAAAAATAAACTCACTGAAACTTCCAAACAGCCAAAACCAATGGACTTTGAGATGGGGGTGAAATCCAAAGTTGTGCTATACAGTGAACAAAACATATGGAACACCTGCTATTTCCATGACATAGACTGACCAGGTGAATCCAGGTGAAAGATACTGTATGATCTCTTATTAAATCCACTTCAATGTAGATGAAGGGGAGGAGTCAGGTTAAAGAATGATTTGTAGTGTAGATGAAGGGGAGGAGTCAGGTTAAAGAAGGATTTGTAGTGTAGATGAAGGGGAGGAGTCAGGTTAAAGAAGGATTGTTAAGCCTTGAGACAATTGAGGCATTGATTTTATGTGTGCCATTCAGAGGGTGAATAGACAAGATGAAAGATTTAAGTGCCTTTGAACGGGGTCTGGTAGTAGGTGCCAGGCGCACTGCAATGCTGCTGGGTTTTTCACGCTCAACAGTTTCCTGTGTGTATCAAGAACGGTCCACCACCCAAAGAACATCCAGCCAACTTGACACCAGTGGGAAGCATTGGAGTCAACATGGCCAGCATCCCTGTGGAATGCTTTCAACACCTTGTAGAGTCCAAGCTCTAACGAATTGAGGGAATGTGTTCACTGTAGAATGTGTACTAGGGTTAGGGTTAGGTTATGAGTCAGGAATAATGCCTGGCATGACCTGTATAATGTATACTAGCTGGACGTACCACCTGGCATGACCTGTATAATGTATACTAGCTGGACGTACCACCTGGCATGACCTGTAGAATGTATACTAGCTGGACGTACCACCTGGCATGACCTGTATAATGTATACTAGCTGGACGTACCACCTGGCATGACCTGGCCCACGTCCTGCACTGTGAGGACAGAGAGCTTCTCCTCTGTGTCCACCCGGATCACACTGTGGCTCAGACCACTCATGGACAGAACCGCCTTCCCTGGAGGAGGGACGCCCGACTCTGGAGGTCTGAGGAACCAACAATTATATACAGTATGGTTATATAGGTAAACTAACAGAACTGCCTACCCTGGTGGAGGGACACCTGACCTTCCTGGAGGGAAACAGACACAGGTACATACAGGGCTTTCAGAAAGTATTCAAACCCCTTGACTTTTGTTGTTACAGCCTGAATAAAAAATTGATTAAATGGTTTGTTTTTCTCACCAATCTAAACAATATCCCGTAACAACAAAGTGAAAACATGTTTTTAGAGTTTGTTGCTAATTTATTGAAAATGAAATACAGAAATATCTTAATTATAGATCTACACCCGAGTCAATAGTTTATTTATTTTATTTAACCTTTATTTAACTAGGAGTCAGTTAAGTCAGTTAAGAACAAATTCTTATTTACAATCACAGCCTACCAAAAGGTAATAGACCTCCTGCGGGGACGGGGGCTGGGATTAAAAATATATATTTATAAATAAATACAATATAAATATAGGACCAAACACACATCATGACAAGAGAGACAAAACAACACTACATAAAGAGAGACCTAAGACAACAACATAGCAAGGCAGCAACACATGACAACACAGCATGGTAGCAACACAACATGACAACACAGCATGGTAGCAACACAACATGACAACACAGCATGGTAGCAACACAACATGACAACACAGCATGGTAGCAACACCACATGACAACACAGCATGGTAGCAACACAACATGACAACACAGCATGGTAGCAACACAACATGACAACACAGCATGGTAGCAACACAACATGACAACACAGCATGGTAGCAACACAACATGGCAACACAGCATGGTAGCAACACCACATGACAACACAGCATGGTAGCAACACCACAAGACAACACAGCATGGTAGCAACACAACATGACAACACAGCATGGTAGCAACACAACATGGCAACACAGCATGGTAGCAACACAACATGACAACACAGCATGGTAGCAACGCAACATGACAACACAGCATGGTAGCAACACAGCATGGTAGCAACACAACATGGTAGCAACACAACATGGCAACACAGCATGGTAGCAACACAACATGACAACACAGCATGGTAGCAACACAACATGACAACACAGCATGGTAGCAACACAACATGACAACAACATGGTAGCAACACAACATGACAACACAGCATGGTAGCAACACAACATGACAACACAGCATGGTAGCAACACAACATGATAGCAACGTAACATGACTACAACATGGTAGCAAAACAACATGATAGCAACACAACATGACAACACAGCATGGTAGCAACGTAACATGACAATAACATGGTAGCAGCACAACATGGTAGCAGCACAAAACATGGTACAATCATTATTGGTCACAGACAACAGCACAAAGGGCAAGAAGGTAGAGATGACAATACATCACACAAAGCAGACACAACTGTCAGTAAGAGTGTCCATGATTGAGTCTTTGAATGAAGAGATTGAGATAAAACTGTCCAGTTTGAGTGTTTGTTGCAGCTCGTTCCAGTCGCTAGCTGCAGGGAACTGAAAAGACGAGCGACCCAGGGATGTGTGTGCTTTGGGGACCTTTAACAGAATGTGACTGGCAGAACGGTTGTTGTATGTGGAGGATGAGGGCTGCAGTAGATATCTCAGATAGGGGGGAGTGAGGCCTAAGAGGGTTTTATAAATAAGCATCAACCAGTGGGTCTTGTGATGGGTATACAGAGATGACCAGTTTACAGAGGAGTATAAAGTGCAGTGATGTTTCCTATAAGGAGCATTGGTGACAAATCTGATGGCTGAATGGTAAAGAACATCTAGCCCCTCGAGAACAACCTTACCTGCCGATCTATAAATGATATCTCTGTAATCTAGCATGGGTAGGATGGTCATCTGAATCAGGGTTAGTTTGGCAGCTGGGGTGAAAGAGGAGTGATTACGATGGAGGAAACCAAGTCTAGATTTAACTTTAGCCTGCAGCTTTGATATGTGCTGAGAGAAGGACAGTGTAGCGTCTAGACATACTCCCAATTACTTGTATGATGTGACTACCTCAAGCTCTAAACCCTCAGAGGTAGTAATCACACCTGTGGGGAGAGGGGCATTTTTCTTACCAAACCACATGACCTTTGATTTGGAGGTGTTCAGAACAAGGTTAAGGGCAAAGAAAGCTTTGTTGTAGAGCGTTTAACACAAAATCCGGGGAGGGGCCAGATGAGTATAAGACTGTATCATCTGCATATAAATGGATGAGAGAGCTTCCTACTGCCTGAGATATATTGTTAATGTAAATTGAGAAGAGCATGGGGCCTAGTATTTTTTATTTTGTTTCACCTTTATTTAACCAGGTAGGCCAGTTGAGAACAAGTTCTCATTTACAACTGTGACCTGGCCAAGACAAAGCAAAGCAGTGCGACAAAAAACAACACAGAGTTACACATGAGAATAAACAAACGTACAGTCAATAACACAATAGAGAATCTATATACAGAGTGTAAATGTAGTTAGATTAGGAAGGTAGGACAATAAATAGGCCATAGTGGTGAAATAATTACAATTTAGCATTAACACTGGACTGATAGATGTGCAGATGATGATGTGCAAATAGAGATACAGGAGTGCAAATGAGCAAAAATAATAAATATGTGGATGAGGTAGTAGGATGGGCTATTTACAGAAGGGCTGTATACAGGTGCAGTGATCGATAAGCAGCTCTGACAGCTGATGCTTAAAGTTAGTGAGGGAGATAGGAACCTCTAGCTTCAATGAGTTTTGCAATTCGTTCCAGTCATTGGCAGCAGAGAACTAGAAGGAATGGCGGCCAAAGTAGGTGTTGGCTTTGGGCGTGACCAGTGAGATATACCTGCTGGAGCGCATGCTATGGGTGGGTGTTGCTATGGTGACCAGCGAGCTGAGATAAGGTGGGGATTTACCTAATAAAGACTTATAGATGACCTGGAGCCAGTGGGTTTGGCGACTAATATGTAATGAAGGCCAGCCAATGAGAGAATACAGGTCACAGTGGTGGGTAGTATATGGGGCTTTGGTAACAAAACGGATGGCACTGTGATAGACTACATCCAATTTGCTGAGTAGAGTGTTGGAGGCTAGTTTGTAAATGACATCGCCGAAGTCAAGGATCGGTAGAATGGTCAGTTTTACAAGGGCATGTTTGGCAGCATGAGTGAAGGAGGCTTTGTTGGGAAATAGGAAGCCGATTCTAGGTTTAATTTTGGATTGGAGATGGTTGATGTGAGTCTGGAAGGAGAGTTTACAGTCTAACCAGACACCTAGGTATTTGTAGGTGTCCACATATTCTAAGTCAGACCCGTTGAGCGTAGTGATGATAGTCCGGTGGGCGTGTGCGGGCAGCGTTCGATTGAAAAGCATGCATTTAGTTTTACTAGCGTTTAATAGCAGTTGGAGGCCACGGAAGGAGTGTTGTATGGCATTGAAGCTCGTTTGGAGGTTAGTTAACACAGTGTCCAAAGAGGGGCCAGATGTATACAGAATGGTGTCGTCTGCGTAGAGATGGATCAGAGAGTCACCAACAGCGAGAGTGACATTGATATACAGTCGTATGTAAAAGTTTGGGCCCCCTCTGAGGCTGCATAATAATTTACTCTGTCGTCACAGAAAATGATCACAGTGGCATGCCATTCATTTTCTAATAAAAGCTGAGTACTGGGGTTTATTGTCCAGACAAAGATTTTTAGTGTAGCAATATTAAGTTGTATGAAATTAAATCAGATGTGAAAAATAGGCTATGCAAAAATTTGGGCACCCTTGTCATTCTGTTGATTTGAATACCTGTAACTACTTAGCACTGATTAATTGAAACACACAATTGGTTTGGTGAGCTCATTAAGCCTTGAACTTCATAGACAAGTGCATCCAATCATGAGAAAAGGTATTTAAGGTGGCCAATTGCAAGTTGTTGTTCTCTTTGACTCTCTGAAGAGTGGCAACATGGGGGCCTCAAAACAACTCTCAAATGACCTGAAAACAAAGATTGTTCAACATTATCGTTTAGGGGAAGGCTACAAAAAGCTATCGCAGAGATGTAAGCTGTCAGTGTCCACTGTGAGGAACATAGTGAGGAAATGGAAGACCACAGGCACAGTTCTTGTTAAGGCCAGTGGCAGGCCAAGTAAAATATTGGAGAGGCAAAGGCGAAGGATGGTGAGAACGGTCAAAAACAGCCCACAGACCACCTCCAAAGACCTACAACATCATCTTGCTGCAGATGGTGTCACTGTGCATCGTTCATCAATTCAGCGCACTTTGCACAAGGAGAAGCTGTACGGGAGAGTGATGCGGAAGAAGCCTTTTCTGCACACACGCCACAAACGCACATTTGGACAAGCCAGCTTCATTTTGGAATAAGGTGCTGTGGACTGATGAAACAAAGATTTAGTTATTTGGTCATAACAAGGGGCGTTATGGATGGCGGCAAAAGAACACAGCGTTCCAAGAAAAACACTTGCTACCCACAGTAAAATTTGGTGGGGGTTCCATCATGCTGTGGGGCTGTGTGGCCAGTGCCGGTACTGGGAATCTTGTTAAAGTTGAGGGTCGCATGGATTCCACTCAATATCAGCAGATTCTTGGGAATAATGTTGAAGAATCAGTCACAAAGTTGAAGTTACGCCGGGGCTGGATATTTCAACAAGACAACGACCCAAAACACTGCTCAAAATCTACCCGGGCATTTATGCAGAGGAACAAGTACAATGTTCTGGAATGGCCATCCCAGTCCCCAGACCTGAATATCATTGAGAATCTGTGGGATGATTTGAAGCAGGCTGTCCATGCTCGGCAACCATCAAACCTAACTGAACTGGAGATGTTTTGTAAGGAGGAATGGTCCAAAATACCTTCATCCAGAATCCAGACACTCATTAGAGGCTATAGGAAGCGTCTAGAGGCTGTTATTTTAGCAAAAGGAGGCTCTACTAAATATTGATGTGATTTTTCTGTTGGGGCCCAAATTTATGCACCTGTCTAATTTCGTTTTGATGCATATTGCACATTTTCTGTTAATCCAATAAACCTCATTTCACTACTGAAATATTACTGTGTCCATCAGTTATTTGATAGATCAAAATGAAATTGCTGATCCAAACACCCAATTATTTATAAATGGACAATCATAAATTGTCAGGGATGTCCAAACCTTTTCATACGACTGTATATAGAGAATAGAGTCGGCTCAAGAACTGAACCCTGTGGCCCCATAGAGACTGCTAGAGGACCGGACAACAGGCCCTCCGATTTCACAAACTGAACTCTATCTGAGAAGTAGTTGGAGAACCAGGCGAGGCAGTCATTTGAGAAACAGTCCCCTGGTGACAGGCAGTGGCTGAGACAGCAGATGTTCTGCCTTTATACACTGCACTCTTTGAGAGAGGTAGTTAGCAAACCAGACCAAAGACCCCTCAGACCCCAAAGACCCCCCATTGAGGACCTTTAAGGTTGCAGTGACACATCCATAACCTGAGTGGAAACCAGATTGCATACCAGAGAGAATACTATAGACATCAAGAAAGACAGTCAGTTGATTATTGACAAGTTTTTCCAACACTTTTGATAAACAGGGCAAAATAGAAATAGTCCTCTAACAGTTAGGATCAGCTTGATCTCCCCCTTTAAATAAAGGACTAACCGTGGCTGCCTTCCAAGCAATGGGAACCTCCCCAGAACGGAGAGACAGGTTAAAAAGGTCAGAGAGAGGCTTGGCGATGATAGGGGCAGCAACCTTAAAGAAGAAAGGGTCTAAACCATCTGACCCAGATGTTTTTTGGGGGTCAGGTTTCAGGAGCTCCTTTGGTACCGCGGACTCAGTAACTGCCTCCAGGGAAAAACTTTGTAGCAGGGCAGGGGAAAAAGAGGGAGGAGCATCGGGGATAGTTGCATTTGAAGGGGTGGCAGATGAGGAAATATTGGACGGGCAAGGAGGCGTGGCTGAGTCAAATAGGAATCCTGACTTAATGAAGTGTTGATTAAAGAGCTCAGCCATGTGCTTCTTGTCAGTAACAACCACATCATCAACTTTAAGGGACATGGGGACAGTTGGGCAGCTGTGAGGAGGAGGGTTTATTCTCCAGGTCTTTAACCGTTTTCCAGAACTTCTTGGGGTTAGACCCACAGAGAGAGAACTTTTCCTTAAAGTAACTAGCTTTTCAAATTCTTCAAGCTCTTTCAAATTGGTTGTTGATCGTTGCTAGACAACCATTTTCATGTCTTGCCATAGATTTTCAAGTAGATTTAAGTCAAAACTAACTCGATCACTCAGGTAAGCAACTCCAGTGTATATTTGGCCTTGTGTTTTAGGTTATTGTCCTGCTGGAAAGTGAATTCATCTCCCAGTGTCTGGTGGAAAACAGACTGAACCTGGATTTCCTCTAGCATTTTGCCTGTGCTTGGCTCCAATCCGTTTATTTTTTTAATCTGAAAAACTCCCCAGTCCTTAATGATTATAAGCATACCCATAACATGATGCAGCCACCACTATGCTTGAAGATATGGAGAGTGGTACCTTTAATGTGTTAGATTGGATTGGCTCCAAACATAACACTTTGAATTCAGGACCATTGTTTTTGCAGTATTACTTTGGTGACTTGTTGCAAAGCTTCCTTCTTCTCATTCTGTCAATTAGGTCACAGCCATTAAACTCTGAGGGCCAGATGTACTAACGCTTTAGCGCCCACTTCAGGCGTATTTGTTGAGGTACGTACGAACGGGACGCACCGAGATGAAAGCGCAGACTGCCTGTCGCGGAAACTGAAAATGGCAAAATGCGCTTTTCGTGTCATGCATATGCATTCATGGGATGGTCAAGGGGAAAGTGGGAGTGTCACATAAAGAGATGGGAGGGGAAGCGTAAACTGGGCCTAATTATGTATTCCTCGTTATGTACAGAAAAAGCCGGTGAGAGCGAGCCTCTATTTTGGCTGAAAATTCTCCGCCTCTTAACAGCAGGTGTAACTTAGGAAGCGGGTTTCCTGGCATATGCCTCCTGGTGAAATGGCAGCAGTAATCCGAGCAAGACGAAGACATAGGCTAAGGAGACGAGTGAAAAGGAAATCATTAAGCGTTACAGATTAAGCAGCTACGCAATATTACAGTTACTGGAAGAAATCAAAGATGACATCGAATCTCCGACTCAGCGTTCACATTCCGTTCCAGCAGTTGTTAAACTCCTCGTTACATTACAATTATTGGCATCAGGATCATTTCAAACAGTCATAGCATCAGCAGTGGGAATATCGCTGATCCATGATGGAAAGAGAGGAGGAGGCCCATTCAATTACGTGTTTAAATACGCACAATGTACGGTATAGTGGGTGGGGACAGGCAATGTACGGTATAGTGGGTGGGGACAGGCAATGTACGGTATAGTGGGTGGGGACAGGCGCTGACTACCTGATGAACTGCAGGTTTCACATCAAGCGCTTTCTGCGTCTTGGCCATGGCGCTATTAACGCTGCGTTCGCTAATGTACGTACATCTGGCCCTCAGACTGTTTTAAAGTCACCATTGGCCTAATGGTAAAATCAGAGGTGTGAATACTTATGTAAATTAGATATTTCTGTATTTAATTTTCAATACATTTGAAAAACATGTTTTCATTTTGTCATTAAAGGTTATTTTGTGTAGATGGCTGAGAAAAAAAACATTTAATCAATTTTGAATTCAGGTTGTAATACAGGAGGTCCTTCCTGCCGGCGGCTATTAGACTATTTAATGCCTCACCGGGGTGCCGTGCCGTCGGCAACATAGATCTGGAACTGTTGGGGTGTTAGGACCTAGTTTAACAATTATGCATCCATCCGTGAGTAACTCTGGTCTGTAATCACTCATTCACTCAGGACTTATTTATTCATGCAGGTCTGTATATACATATTCATGTAGATAGATAGATAGATAGGTACTTTATTGATCCCCCGGGGGGAAAATTTCATAACAGTTCATGTACAGTTGTTATATCATATCATGTGCAATATTGTAAGTAATTATTGGACTTAAGTAGTCATTCACTCAGGAATGCATATTAGTATCCTGTCAGTTGTATCTTTTTTTCATTGCTTTTAGTATATCGAATGTGCAATACGTGCATTTATCTGTAATTAAACCCTGCGCACTAAGGACTGTATTTTAAGGGAATTATTATTATTACCCCAAATTATATCATACACACATTTAGCTATTAAAGTATCTCTTCCTGTCATTTACCTGTACAGTTTATGTAACCATGCAAGTATTCACTTACCTATAAAATTAACTGTATATTTACCTGTACAGTTAATTTAACCATGCAAAATATTCACTTACCTGTTCATTTAACCAGTCTGTCTATTAAGTAAACTATTATTACCCTCGCTCATATCATACGCATTTTTGTCTATCTATCTATCTATCCATCCATCCATCCATCCATCCATCCACCTACCTACCTACCTACCTACCTACCTACCTACCTACCTACCTACCTACCTACCTACCTACCTACCTACCTACCTACCTACCTACCTACCTACCTACCTACCTACCTACCTACCTACCTACCTACCTACCTACCTACCTACCTACCTACCTACCTACCTACCTACCTACCTACCTACCTACCTACCTACCTACCTACCTACCTACCTACCTACCTACCTACCTATCTATCTATCTATCTATAGTGGGGAGAACAAGTATTTGATACACTGCCGATTTTGCAGGTTTTCCTACTTACAAAGCATGTAGAGGTCTGTAATTTTTATCATAGGTACACTTCAACTGTGAGAGACGGAATCTAAAACAAAAATCCAGAAAATCACATTGTATGATTTTTAAATAATTAATTTGCATTTTATTGCATGACATAAGTATTTGATCACCTACCAACCAGTAAGAATTCCGGCTCTCACAGACCTGTTAGTTTTTCTTTAAGAAGCCCTCCTGTTCTCCACTCATTACCTGTATTAACTGCACCTGTTTGAACTCGTTACCTGTATAAAAGACACCTGTCCACACACTCAATCAAACAGACTCCAACCTCTCCACAATGGCTAAGACCAGAGAGCTGTGTAAGGACATCAGGGATACAATTGTAGACCTGCACAAGGCTGGGATGGGCTACAGGACAATAGGCAAACAGCTTGGTGAGAAGGCAACAACTGTTGGCGCAATTATTAGAAAATGGAAGAAGTTCAAGATGACGGTCAATCTCCCTCGGTCTAGGGCACCATGCAAGATCTCACCTCGTGGGGCATCAATGATCATGAGGAAGGTGAGGGATCAGCCCAGAACTACACGGCAGGACCTGGTCAATGACCTGAAGAGAGCTGGGACCACAGTCTCAAAGAAAACCATTAGTAACACACTACGCCGTCATGGATTAAAATCCAGCAGGGTCCCACTGCTTAAGCCAGCGCATGTCCAGGCCCATCTGAAGTTTGCCAATGACCATCTGGATGATCCAGAGGAGGAATGGGAGAAGGTCATGTGGTCTGATGAGACAAAAATAGAGCTTTTTGGTCTAAACTCCACTCGCCGTGTTTGGAGGAAGAAGAAGGATGAGTACAACCCCAAGAACACCATCCCAACCATGAAGCATGGAGGTGGAAACATCATTCTTTGGGGATGCTTTTCTGCAAAGGGGACAGGACGACTGCACTGTATTGAGGGGAGGATGGATGGGACCACGTATCGCGAGATCTTGGCCAACAACCTCCTTCCCTCAGTAAGAGCATTAAAGATGGGTCGTGGCTGGGTCTTCCAGCATGACAACGACCCGAAACACACAGCCAGGGCAACTAATTGTGGCTCCGTAAGAAGCATCTCAAGGTCCTGGAGTGGCCTAGCCAGTCTCCAGACCTGAACCCAATAGAAAATCTTTGGAGGGAGCTGAAAGTCCGTATTTCCCAGCGACAGCCCCGAAACCTGAAGGATCTGTATGGAGGAGTGGGCCAAAAATCCCTGCTGCAGTGTGTGCAAACCTGGTCAAGGACTACAGGAAACGTATGATCTCTGTAATTGCAAACAAAGGTTTCTGTACCAAATATAAAATTCTGCTTTTCTGATGTATCAAATACTTATGTCATGCAATAAAATGCAAATTAATTACTTAAAAATCATACAATGTGATTTTCTGGATTTTTGTTTTAGATTCCGTCACTCACAGTTGAAGAGTACCTATGATAAAAATTACAGACTTCTACATGCTTTGTAAGTGGGAAAACCTGCAAAATCGGCAGTGTATCAAATACTTGTTCTCCCCACTCTATCTATCTATCTATCTATCTATCTATCTATCTATCTATCTATCTATCTATCTATCTATCTATCTATCTATCTATCTATCTATCTATCTAATCTATCTATCTATCTATCTATCTATCTATCTATCTATCTATCTATCTATCTATCTATCTATCTATCTATCTATCTATCTATCTATCTATCTATCTATCTATCTATCTATCTACAGTTGAAGTCGGAAGTTTATACACACTTAGGTTGAAGTCATTAAAACTCATTTTTCAACCACTCCACAGATTTCAGCGTGTGGAAGGCTACCTGAAACGTTTGACCCAAGTTATACAATTTAAAGGCAATGCTACCAAATACTAATTGAGTGTATGTAAACTTCTGACCCACTGGGAATGTGATGAAATAAATAAAAGCTGAAATAAATCATTCTCTCTACTATTATTCTGACATTTCACATTCTTAAAATAACGTGGTGATCCTAACTGATCTAAAACAGGATTAGGATTAAATGTCAGGAATTGTGGAAAAACTGAATTTAAATGTATTTGGCTAAGGCGTATGTAAACTTCCGACATCCATCCATCCATCCATCCATCCATCCATCCATCCATCCATCCATCCATCCATCCATCCATCCATCCATCCATCCATCCATCTATCCATCTATCTATCTAATAACAAAATGTGGAATAGTTCAAGACGTGTAAGTCCTTTCTGAAGGCAGTGTACCTGGTAACTCCTAGCTGTGGATCATGTTCAGACACAATAAACAAGGAAGGACATTCTCTCACCTTTGTCTTTTAAGTCAATGGGTTTGAATACTTTGAGGTTTTTGCTGATGCTGCAAATGCAGCCTTTGTTTTTGGGAAAGGCAGCATTCTCTGTGTGATGTAACATTGTGTGTGTGTGTGTATATTTATTTTAATATAGCCCATGGTAGCAGCGTGGTTCTACCTTCGGATGGCGACCGTCATGCCCTCAGCAGAGCTGGCACATGGACAGATCACTTCAGGACGTAGCCCACGTGCCTGGAACACATTCAGGAAGGCATCACACGAGGATATCGACCCTGCACGCACACACACACAAAACATCAGATCAGTCCTGAGACGTGGAAACTGTAAGAGTGGTTTTGCTCAATCAGGAGGTCCTTCCTGCTGGCGGCTATTAGACTATTTAATGCCTCACCGGGTGCCGTGCAGTAATAGTGTTAAGACTTACAACAGTGTATGTAATAGTGTTAAGACTTACAACAGTGTATGTAATAGTGTTAAGACTTACAACAGTGTATGTAATAGTGTTAAGACTTACAACAGTGTATGTAATAGTGTTAAGACTTACAACAGTGTATGTAATAGTGTTAAGACTTACAACAGTGTATGTAATAGTGTTAAGACTTACAACAGTGTATGTAATAGTGTTAAGACTTACAACAGTGTATGTAATAGTGTTAAGACTTACAACAGTGTATGTAATAGTGTTAAGACTTACAACAGTGTATGTAATAGTGTTAAGACTTACAACAGTGTATGTAATAGTGTTAAGACTTACAACAGTGTATGTAATAGTGTTAAGACTTACAGGGGTTAGTAACAGTATGTATTGTGTACAGTATGTATTATAGTGTTAACTTACAGGGGTTAGTAACAGTATGTATTGTGTACAGTATGTATTATAGTGTTAACTTACAGGGGTTAGTAACAGTATGTATTGTGTACAGTATGTATTCTAGTGTTAACTTACAGGGGTTAGTAACAGTATGTATTGTGTACAGTATGTATTATAGTGTTAACTTACAGGGGTTAGTAACAGTATGTATTGTGTACAGTATGTATTATAGTGTTAACTTACAGGGGTTAGCTCCATCAGTTACTACCAGCATCCTTAGAGAGCTCAGGTTAATGTCTCTCTGGTCTCTCTGGGCCAACAGGGACCAGTGCATATCTCTGGACTTCACCACAGCTACCCGCGCTACAGACACAGAGACACACAGTGTTTGGCCAATCGCTGCTAGCCTCACAAAGCTCACATCCAATCACAGCCAGCCTCAAACAGCAGGATAGCCTATAAGAGAAGACTCACTCACTGACCATAGTGACTAACAGACACACTGACCATAACACACACACACACACACACACTGACCAGAACACACACACACACACACTGACCAGAACACACACACTGACCAGAACACACACACACACACACACACACTGACCAGAACACACACACACACACTGACCAGAACACACACACACACACACTGACCAGAACACACACACACACACACACACACACACACTGACCAGAACACACACACACGCACACACACACACTGACCAGAACACACACACACACACACACACTGACCAGAACACACACACACACACACACACACACTGACCAGAACACACACACACACACACACACACACTGACCAGAACACACACACACACACACTGACCAGAACACACACACACACACTGACCAGAACACACACACACACTGACCAGAACACACACACACACACTGACCAGAACACACACACACACACTGACCAGAACACACACACACACACACACACACACACACTGACCAGAACACACACACACGCACACACACACACTGACCAGAACACACACACACACACTGACCAGAACACACACACACACACTGACCAGAACACACACACACACACGCACACACTGACCAGAACACACACACACACACACACACACACTGACCAGAACACACACACACACACACACTGACCAGAACACACACACACACACACACACACACACACACACACACACACACACACACACTGACCAGAACACACACACACGCACACACACACACTGACCAGAACACACACACACACACACACACTGACCAGAACACACACACACACACACACACACACTGACCAGAACACACACACACACACACACACACACACTGACCAGAACACACACACACACACACTGACCAGAACACACACACACACACTGACCAGAACACACACACACACACACTGACCAGAACACACACACACACACTGACCAGAACACACACACACACACTGACCAGAACACACACACACACACACACACACACACACACTGACCAGAACACACACACACGCACACACACACACTGACCAGAACACACACACACACACACACACTGACCAGAACACACACACACACACACACACTGACCAGAACACACACACACACACTGACCAGAACACACACACACACACACACACACACTGACCAGAACACACACACACACACACACACACACACACACACACACACTGACCAGAACACACACACACACACACACACACACACACACACACACACACACACACACACACACACTGTCCAGAACACACACACACACACACTGACCAGAACACACTGATCAGAACACACACACACACACACTGACCAGAACACACACACACACACGCACACACTGACCAGAACACACACACACACACACACACACACTGACCAGAACACACACACACACACACACTGACCAGAACACACACACACACACACACACACACACACACACACACACACACACACACACACACACACACACTGACCAGAACACACACACACACACACACACACACACACACACACACTGACCAGAACACACACACACACACACACACTGACCAGAACACACACACACACACACACACACACTGACCAGAACACACACACACGCACACACACACACTGACCAGAACACACACACACACACACACACACTGACCAGAACACACACACACACACACACACACACTGACCAGAACACACACACACACACACACACACACTGACCAGAACACACACACACACACACTGACCAGAACACACACACACACACTGACCAGAACACACACACACACACACTGACCAGAACACACACACACACACTGACCAGAACACACACACACACACTGACCAGAACACACACACACACACACACACACACACTGACCAGAACACACACACACGCACACACACACACTGACCAGAACACACACACACACACACACACTGACCAGAACACACACACACACACACACACACACACTGACCAGAACACACACACACACACTGACCAGAACACACACACACACACACACACACACACTGACCAGAACACACACACACACACACACACACACACACTGACCAGAACACACACACACACACACACACACACACACACACACACACACACACACACACACACACACACACACACACACACACACACTGTCCAGAACACACACACACACACACTGACCAGAACACACTGATCAGAACACACACACACACACACACTGACCAGAACACACACACACACACGCACACACTGACCAGAACACACACACACACACACACACTGACCAGAACACACACACACACACACACTGACCAGAACACACACACACACACACACACACACACACACTGACCAGAACACACACACACACACACACACACACACACACACACACACACACACACACACACACACACACACACACACACACACACACTGTCCAGAACACACACACACACACACTGACCAGAACACACTGATCAGAACACACACACACACACACACTGACCAGAACACACACACACACACGCACACACTGACCAGAACACACACACACACACACACACTGACCAGAACACACACACACACACACACTGACCAGAACACACACACACACACACACACACACACACACACACACACACACACACACACACACACACTGACCAGAACACACACACACACACACACACACACACACTGACCAGAACACACACACACACACACACACTGACCAGAACACACACACACACACACACACACACTGACCAGAACACACACACACACACACACACACTGACCAGAACACACACACACACACACTGACCAGAACACACACACACACACACACACACTGACCAGAACACACACACACACTGACCAGAACACACACACTGACCAGAACACACACACTGACCAGAACACACACACTGACCAGAACACACACACACACACACACACACACACACACACACATACTGACCAGAACACACACACACACACACATACTGACCAGAACACACACACTGACCAGAACACACACACACACACACACACACACACACACACACATACTGACCAGAACACACACACACACACACACATACTGACCAGAACACACACACACACACACACACACACACACACACACACACACACACACACACACACACACACACACATACTGACCAGAACACACACACTGACCAGAACACACACACACACACACACACACACACACACATACTGACCAGAACACACACACACACACACACACACACACACACACATACTGACCAGAACACACACACACACACACACACACACACACACACACACACACACACACACACACACACACACACACACACTGACCAGAACACACACACACACACACACACACATACTGACCAGAACACACACACACACACACACACACACACACACACACACACACACACACACATACTGACCAGAACACACACACTGACCAGAATCATACTATTCCCTATGGACACTGGTCATAGGTAGTGTACTACATAGCGAATAAGACACTATTTGGGATCGGGCCGCAACCTAACTGGTGGAAGGACACCTCCTCACCTTTGTTAATGTGAACCTTGACCCCTCCTCACCTTTGTTAATGTGAACCTTGACCCCTCCTCACCTTTGTAAGTGTGAACCTTCTGAATCCAGGAGAGAGGGTTGGCCTTCATCAGGGAGTAAGGGATGCTGATCACATGCATCCTGGTCATCACACTCTACCATACAGCAGCATGGTGGTGAACACAGGGACAGTATTTACCTGGTTAGTCTCTGCAGTGTCCATGACACACCATGCCAGGAGAACACTGACAATACAAGTCATGTCACACACTTTAGTCTGAACAGTACCTGCTAGCATTTCAAACACAGGCATGTGTGTGTGTCTGTGTGTGTGTGTGTGTGTGTGTGTGTGTGTGTGTGTGTGTGTGTGTGTGTGTGTGTGTGTGTGTGTGTGTGTGTGTCTGTGTGTGCGTGTGTCTGTGTCTGTGTGTCTATATGTGTGTGCGTGTGTGTGTGTGTGTGTGTCTGTGTCTGTGTCTGTGTCTGTGTGTGTGTGTGTGTGTGTGTGTGTGTGTGTGTGTGTGTGTGTGTGTGTGTGTGTGTGTGTGTAGTCTATGTACAGTGGTGGATAAAAGATTCCTTAATATAAAAATAACAAGTAAAAGTGAAAGTCAGCCAGTAAAATACTACTGGAGTAAAAGACTAAAAGTATTTGGTTTAAAATATACTTAAGTATCAAAAGTAAATGTAACTGCTAAAATATAAAGTAAAAGTAAGAGTATAAATCATTTCAAATTCCTTATATTATGCAAACCAGACGGCACCATCTTCTAAGTTTAAGGATTGCCAGGGTCACACTCCAACACTCCAACACTCCAACACTCCAACACTCCAACACTCCAACACTCAGACATAGTCATTTACAAATGAAGCATTTGTGTTTAGTCAGTCTGTCAGATCAGATACAGTAGATGACCAGGGATTCAAAATGTAACCAGTACTTTTGGCTGTCAGGGAAAATGGATGGAGAAGAAAGTCTGTCGTTCTGCCCCTGAACAAGGCAGTTAACCCCCTGTTCCTAGGCCGTCATTGAAAATAAGAATATGTTCTTAACTGACTTGCCTAGTAAAATAAAGGTTAAAAAAAAAAAAAAAAAGTACATCATTTTCTTCGGGAATGTAGTAAAGTAAATATAAATAGTAAAGTACAGATACCCCCAAAAAACTACTGAAGTATTACTTTACAGTGTTTTTACTGAAGTACTTTACACCACTGTCTATGTATATTGAGTGTAAGAAGCACAACTCACAGTGAGAACCCCGTGCCACAGTCCTGCATCTCTCTTGAAGTCCAGAACGTTGCAGATGGTTTCAGCTGCAACAGAAAAAATCGGTCACTTATTAAATACAATATTACAATTTCCCAGTTGCCCTTTCTCACTGCCCACATAACGCCTGGATAATATGAGATACTAAATTCCCTCCTCAATAAAGAGATAAATTGTGACCTTGATAAGGTTATGAATTAAAGCAGGCTAATTCGAATACAACTGGGGTAGAAACTTTTTAGCACAAACCATGTAAAGATAAACACAACAAAAGTAACTACTACAGGAAACTAGGCGTATGTCGCACGTCACTATGTATTATTTAAAATCTAAATTCTGGAACATATGAACTTTCATGTGCCTTAATAACACACTTGTATTCCAATCATGAATACAAATCAAATTGTTAAATTACAAGCCTAATTTGTTTAACCACGGAAAAAGACAGGAACCTCCCCGCTAGCCATGATTGGCTGAAATAATGTATCGGCTGGACGTGTCGGGAGATGAGTTTGGATTGGTCTGCCATGTAGCATGTTTCTGCCTATAACGTGACTTGTTCAGTATGTGTTGACAGTAATTTCTACCGCACAGTTTTTTAAAGATATAACGTTAGCCATCGAGAACTACAAAAGTTTTGCTACTTTTCTCAACAACGCTATCGACAGATAAGGCATGTAATAGTGTACAGTTATACAGGGTATTTACTAGTGTACAGTTATACAGGGCATGTAATAGTGTACAGTTATACAGGGTATTTACTAGTGTAAAGTTATACAGGGTATTTAATAGTGTACAGTTATACAGGGCATTTACTAGTGTAAAGTTATACAGGGTATTTAATAGTGTACAGTTATACAGGGCATTTACTAGTGTAAAGTTATACAGGGCATGTAATAGTGTACAGTTATACAGGGTATTTACTAGTGTAAAGTTATACAGGGTATTTACTAGTATACATCTGTTCTTTAGACAAAACAACAACTGTTGAGCCAACCCGGGTGTGTACTGACAGTAAATCAAATCATTGTATGAGACCAATATTGTTTTTTGTGATCATATTGTCACGAACGTGGTGATTGTCAGACCAAGATGCAGCGCTGAAGTAGTGTCACATGATTATTTATTATATCAAACACACGTCGTCTTAACAGCACTAAACCAAACACAATGACCCACATCGCAGGTGGGAAAAAAACTAACTAATGTAGTCAGGTACTGAACTGTGATGATGTTGATCAAGCTTGGTATCTTTTTAAAGATCTGTTTCTGTCTGGCTCCGATGAAACAGATTACAATCAAACAGCGGTCATGGAAATGGATCACTACCTGCTCAAATTCAGAAGGACAAATCTACAACCAGATTATAATGGTTATATTAACTGTAGAAACCAGGCAAATCCCAACATTACATAGAAGTTGTTAATCCCAACATTACATAGAAGTTGTTAATCCCAACATTACATAGACGTTGTTAATCCCAACATTACATCAGCCTCGTAAACTGTGGAAAATGTTAAAGGACATTGGCTGAAAAACTCCCATTAAAGTAACATCCTGTAGTATTGGCCTGGATATAAAGTAACATCCTGTAGTATTGGCCTGGATATAAAGTAACATCCTGTAGTATTGGCCTATATATAAAGTAACATCCTGTAGTATTGGCCTGGATATAAAGTAACATCCTGTAGTATTGGCCTGGATATAAAGTAACATCCTGTAGTATTGGCCTGGATATAAAGTAACATCCTGTAGTATTGGCCTGGATATAAAGTAACATCCTGTAGTATTGGCCTGGATATAAAGTAACATCCTGTAGTATTGGCCTGGATATAAAGTAACATCCTGTAGTATTGGCCTGGATATAAAGTAACATCTGGTAGTATTGGCCTGGATATAAAGTAACATCCTGTAGTATTGGCCTGGATATAAAGTAACATCTGGTAGTATTGGCCTGGATATTAATGATGTTTTATTCCATGACCAGGCAAATGTTGCAAGTTATTTTTTACCACCATAGTCTCATCTCTGTTTAAGAAGTTACCGACCTGCTCTGGACACTATGGTCAGTCTTTCATTAAGAACCTTTACCATAGCAAAGGTATCACAGATGATTAGTTTGAGCTGTGCATGGTAACAGAGGACAACGCTGTGCATGGTAACAGAGGACAACGCTGTGCATGGTAACAGAGGACAACGCTGTGCATGGTAACAGAGGACAACGCTGTGCATGGTAACAGAGGACAACGCTGTGCATGGTAACAGAGGACAACGTTTCCAGTCTACGATGCTTAATGAGCACAAACAAAGCAGCTGGGCTGGATAACCTTCCTGCTACATTCATAAAGCATAGTGCTTGAGTCACTGCTAAAATTATAACGCATATTGAAAACCTTCCTATTAGTAGTGGAACTTTTCCCAATGATGGAGAGAGGGAGGTAGGGAGGAGTGAGGGAGGAAAGGAGAGGAGAGAGGGGGAGGGAGTGAGGGAGGGGAGGTAGAGAGGAGTGAGGGAGGAAAGGAGAGGAGAGAGGGGGAGGGAGGGAGGGAGTAGAGAGGGAGGGAGGGAGGGAGTAGAGAGGGAGGTAGGGAGGAGTGAGGGAGGAAAGGAGAGGAGAGAGGGGGAGGGAGGGAGGGAGGGAGCGAGTAGAGAGGGAGGTAGGGAGGAGTGAGGGAGGAAAGGAGAGGAGAGAGGGGGAGGGAGGGAGGGAGGGAGGGAGGGAGGGAGGGAGGGAGGGAGGGAGGGAGGGAGGGAGGGAGGGAGTAGGGAGGAGTGAGGGAGGGGAGGTAGAGAGGAGTGAGGGAGGAAAGGAGAGGAGAGAGGGGGAGGGAGGGAGGGAGGGAGGGAGGGAGTAGAGAGGGAGGGAGGGAGGGAGTAGAGAGGGAGGAAAGGAGAGGAGAGAGGGGGAGGGAGGGAGGGAGGGAGCGAGTAGAGAGGGAGGTAGGGAGGAGTGAGGGAGGAAAGGAGAGGAGAGAGGGGGAGGGAGGGAGGGAGGGAGCGAGTAGAGAGGGAGGTAGGGAGGAGTGAGGGAGGGAGGGAGTAGAGAGGGAGGTAGGGAGGAGTGAGGGAGGGAGGGAGTAGAGAGGGAGGTAGGGAGAGGAGAGTAGAGAGGAAACCCTAACCCCAAGCCCTTCTCCCTGCCTCTCACACCAACAAAGTTGAGCGTTCACATCTTCCCCTCTGACAAGTGGTTTCAACTTGCTATTTGCATTTAAGGTTTGGTCCAACAGAACTGGTCATATGACACCGAAACACATTGAGACATTATACTGTAATGGATGAGAAGTTAAAAAGGAGCATTGGGGTTCCACGTACCGCTAGCAGCATTGGGGTTCCACGTACCGCTAGCAGCATTGGGGTTCCACGTACCGCTAGCAGCATTGGGGTTCCACGTACCGCTAGCAGCATTGGGGTTCCACGTACCGCTAGCAGCATTGGGGTTCCACATACCGCTTTTCTATAGTCTAATGCCTGCTACTAGACGTTATCATTATTAGGTCATGTGTTCTATAGTCTAATGCCTGCTACTAGACGTTATCATTATTAGGTCATGTGTTCTATAGTCTAATGCCTGCTACTAGAAGTTATCATTATTAGGTCATGTGTTCTATAGTCTAATGCCTGCTACTAGACGTTATCATTATTAGGTCATGTGTTCTATAGTCTAATGCCTGCTACTAGACGTTATCATTATTAGGTCATGTGTTCTATAGTCTAATGCCTGCTACTAGACGTTATCATTATTAGGTCATGTGTTCTATAGTCTAATGCCTGCTACTAGACGTTATCATTATTAGGTCATGTGTTCTATAGTCTAATGCCTGCTACTAGACGTTATCATTATTAGGTCATGTGTTCTATAGTCTAATGCCTGCTACTAGAAGTTATCATTATTAGGTCATGTGTTCTATAGTCTAATGCCTGCTACTAGACGTTATCATTATTAGGTAATGTGTTCTATAGTCTAATGCCTGCTACTAGACGTTATCATTATTAGGTCATGTGTTCTATAGTCTAATGCCTGCTACTAGACGTTATCATTATTAGGTCATGTGTTCTATAGTCTAATGCCTGCTACTAGACGTTATCATTATTAGGTCATGTGTTCTATAGTCTAATGCCTGCTACTAGACGTTATCATTATTAGGTCATGTGTTCTATAGTCTAATGCCTGCTACTAGACGTTATCATTATTAGGTCATGTGTTCTATAGTCTAATGCCTGCTACTAGAAGTTATCATTATTAGGTCATGTGGACAGGGGGAGGTAGGAGAGACAGAGAGATGAGGAGAGAAGATAAAGAGATTTTTGTATGTATTTATTAGGTTTCCCCATTAGCCAAGGCAGCAGCTACTCTTCCTGGGGTCAAAACATATTAAAGCATTTACATTACATATTGATGGGTTCTGACTTATAAACTGGAAATATCCTTAATCATGTCACTAAGGGAGAGAGAGGAATGCAGGACGTTTACATTGTGTCAGAACATGTTATTGTTAGACATCAGGGATCCTATGGGAAGGAGGAGGGTCACAGTCTGGTACAAGCCAACACGACATCTCGGAGTGAGGAATTTGGGCCAAGGTCAGGTCAGATGAAGTGAGAAACAGGCTTGCCAACTGCCTAGCAACAGAGATGTACTGGCTGTCCAGATGTGTGAGGAGGAGACTCAGCATAGGAGGAAGGTTTAAATACCAGTGCTCATGTAAATATGTCATTGTCTGTTCAGCTGTCTGACCCATTGGGTGAATAAACTTGGTTTGAGCTTTTCTTAAGTTGTACGAGAGTTTTCACTCTGTCTTTATCAGAACCTAAAAATTTGCGTTGTCAGAAGCATTCACCATGTTTTCTAGTCAAACCGGAGAGCATGAGCACAACAAACAAGCTAGGCACAGCTCCTACACCGGTAAAAACTCATTCTGACATCTTGGGGAGATGAGAGTCATAGGCTGAACTATTATAGAATACAGACCTTAGAAAGCCTGAGCTTATTCAGAAGTCAAACTGTGTTAGGACCGGTTGTAGATAAAAGGTAAGTCCCGAGCAGGGTAGTCTCTGTGGAGGGTAAATATGGTAGGAAGGGTAAGTCCCGAGCAGGGTAGTCTCTGTGGAGGGTAAAACCCTAGTGAAGGGGTGTATTGGCCAGACCCGTAAGGAGGGTGAAAGTTTAAAACCAGAGTGTATGGATGCAATTGCACAGTCGTGGCAAAATATTTTGAGAATGACACAAGTATTGGTCTCCACAAAGTTTGCTGCTTCATTGTTCTTAGATCTTTATGCCAGTAGTAACTATGGTAACACTGAAGTATAATTACAAGTATTCCATAAGTGTCAAAGGCTTTCATTGACAATGACATTCAGTTTATGCAATGAGTCAATATTTGCAGTGTTGACCCTTCTTTTTCAAGACCTCTGCAATCCGCCCTGGCATGTTGTCAATTAACTTCTGGGCCACATCCTGACTGATGGCAGGCCATTCTTGCATAATCAATGCTTGGAGTTTGTCAGAAGTTGTGGGTTTTTGTTTGTCCACCCGCCTCTTGAGGATCGACCACAAGTTCTCAATGGGATTAAGGTCTGGGGAGTTTCCTGGCCATGGACCCAAAATGTCGATGTTTTGTTCCCCGAGCCACTTAGTTGTCACTTTTTCCTTCTGGCAAGGTGCTCCATCATGCTGGAAAAGGCATTGGTCGTCACCAAACTGTTCTTGGATGGTTGGGAGAAGTTGCTCTCAGAGGATGTGTTGGTACCATTCTTTATTCATGGCTGTGTTCTTAGGCAAAATTGTGAGTGAGCCCACTCCCTTGGCTGAGAAGCAACCCCACACATGAATGGTCTGAGGATGCTTTACTGTTGGCATGACACAGGACTGATGGTAGCGCTCACCTTGTCTTCTCCGGACACTATATGGTAAACTATATGGTAAACTAGGCAAACTGTATGGTAAACTAGGTAAACTATATGGTAAACTAGGCATATCTGAAGAGCATGCGCATAGATTAGGTGAACAGAAGCAGGAATTGGCTGTGGCACAAGAAAACACTCAAACCCTAAACCAGGAATTAGAGGGAGCCCTTGAGGATAGACATAGGTGTATGCATGTGTCTGTACCTGTGTGTGTATGCATGTGTCTGTACCTGTGTGTGTATGCATGTGTCTGTACCTGTGTGTGTATGCATGTGTCTGTACCTGTGTGTGTATGCATGTGTCTGTACATGTGTGTGTATGCATGTGTCTGTACCAGTGTGTGTATGCATGTGTCTGTACCTGTGTGTGTATGCATGTGTCTGTACCTGTGTGTGTATGCATGTGTCTGTACCTGTGTGTGTATGCATGTGTCTGTACCTGTGTGTGTATGCATGTGTCTGTACATGTGTGTGTATGCATGTGTCTGTACCAGTGTGTGTATGCATGTGTCTGTACCTGTGTGTGTATGCATGTGTCTGTACCTGTGTGTATGCATGTGTCTGTACCTGTGTGTGTATGCATGTGTCTGTACATGTGTGTGTATGCATGTGTCTGTACCTGTGTGTGTATTCATGTGTCTGTACATGTGTGTGTATGCATGTGTCTGTACCTGTGTGTGTATGCATGTGTCTGTACCTGTGTGTGTATGCATGTGTCTGTACCTGTGTGTGTATGCATGTGTCTGTACCTGTGTGTGTATGCATGTGTCTGTACCAGTGTGTGTATGCATGTGTCTGTACCTGTGTGTGTATGCATGTGTCTGTACCTGTGTGTGTATGCATGTGTCTGTACCTGTGTGTGTATGCATGTGTCTGTACCAGTGTGTGTATGCATGTGTCTGTACCTGTGTGTGTATGCATGTGTCTGTACATGTGTGTGTATGCATGTGTCTGTACCAGTGTGTGTATGCATGTGTCTGTACCTGTGTGTGTATGCATGTGTCTGTACCTGTGTGTGTATGCATGTGTCTGTACCTGTGTGTGTATGCATGTGTCTGTACCTGTGTGTGTATGCATGTGTCTGTACCTGTGTGTGTATGCATGTGTCTGTACCTGTGTGTGTATGCATGTGTCTGTACCTGTGTGTGTCTCTTCACAGTCCCTGCTGTTCCATAAGGAGCTTTTTACCTGATGTGGAATAGACTTCCATGTAGTCATGTCTCTATGTAGTACTGTGTTCCTCCCATAGTCTGTTCTGGACTTGGGGACTGTGAAGAGACCTCTGGTGGCATGTTTTGTGGGGTGTCATGGGTGGCCGCTCGGTGCCTTCAGCTTGTCAACACGTCTTACAAAAACAAGTAGTCAATCTCTCTTCCACTTTGGGCCATGAGAGATTGACATGCATGTCATTACTGTTAGCTCTCTGTGTAGTTTACAATCCATGGTTACTCCAAGCTGTTTAGTCAGCGCAACTCACTCAATATTCACGTTATTTATTACGAGATGCAGTTGAGGTTTAGGGTTATGAGAGAGATAGAGAGATGAGGAGAGGAGAGGAGAGGAGAGGAGAGGAGAGGAGAGGAGAGGAGAGGAGAGGAGAGGAGAGGAGAGGAGAGGAGAGGAGAGGAGAGAGAGAGAGAGAGAGAGAGAGAGAGAGAGAGAGAGAGAGAGAGAGAGAGAGAGAGAGAGAGAGAGAGAGAGAGAGAGAGAGATGGAGGGAGGGAGGGAGGGAGGGAGGGAGGGAGGGAGGGAGGGAGGGGGCACGGAGGGAAGGAGGAAAGGTGAGACAAGGAGAAGAGGAGAGGCAGAGGTAGGAAAGGAGAGACAGAGGGAGGAGGGACTGTCTTACATTCTGCCTCAGGGGCTTGATCTAGACCTTGTAACACGTAGAGACCAAGAGCAAAACACACAGACACTCACCCTCAGTGTATCCACAGGCCTGTGTGAGAGCGTGACAGTGGGCTAGCATGTCTGGATGAGGGACAGTAACGCCCATTGTGCTTCCCTCCTTACTGGTCTTGTACTGCAGAAAACAACACAACATTACATCTAGTTTACCCACTATTAAAGACCATATTAAACAACATTATACAGTTAGATTTACATCTAGTTTACCCACCATTAAAGACCATATTAAACAACATTATACAGTTAGATTTACATCTAGTTTACCCACCATTAAAGACCATATTAAACAACATTATACAGTTAGATTTAACAACATTATTATTATGTTGTATATATATAGTACTCACCTCTATACTAGGGAAGGACGTAGTATTTATATAGTACTCACCTCTATACTAGGGAAGAACCTGGTATTTATATAGTACTCACCTCTATACTAGGGAAGAACGTAGTAATTATATAGTACTCACCTCTAAACTAGGGAAGAACGTAGTATATATATATATATAGTACTCACCTCTATACTAGGGAAGAACATAGTATTTATATAGTACTCACCTCTATACTAGGGAAGAACGTAGTATATATATAGTACTCACCTCTATACTAGGGAAGAACGTAGCATTTATATAGTACTCACCTCTATACTAGGGAAGAACATAGTATTTATATAGTACTCACCTCTATACTAGGGAAGGACGTAGTATATACAGTGGGGAGAACAAGTATTTGATACACTGACGTTTTTGCAGGTTTTCCCACTTACAAAGCATGTAGAAGTCTGTAATTTTTATCATAGGTACTCTTCAACTGTGAGTGACGGAATCTAAAACAAAAATGCAGAAAATCACATTGTATGATTTTTAAGTAATGAATTTGCATTTTATTGCATGACATAAGTATTTGATACATCAGAAAAGCAGAACTTAATATTTGGTACAGAAACCTTTGTTTGCAATTACAGAGATCATACGTTTCCTGTAGTTCTTGACCAGGTTTGCACACACTGCAGCAGGGATTTTGGCCCACTCCTCCATACAGACCTTCTCCAGATCCTTCAGGTTTCGTGGCTGTCGCTAGGCAATACGGACTTTCAGCTCCCTCCAAAGATTTTCTATTGGGTTCAGGTCTGGAGACTGGCTAGGCCACTCCAGGACCTTGAGATGCTTCTTACGGAGCCACTCCTTAGTTGCCCTGGCTGTGTGTTTCAGGTCATTGTCATTTTGGAAGACCCAGCCACGACCCATCTTCAATGCTCTTACTGAGGGAAGGAGGTTGTTGGCCAAGATCTCGCGATACATGGCCCCATCCATCCTCCCCTCAATACGGTGCAGTCGTCCTGTCCCCTTTGCAGAAAAGCATCCCCAAAGAATGATGTTTCCACCTCCATGCTTCACGGTTGGGATGGTGTTCTTGGGGTTGTACTCATCCTTCTTCTTCCTCCAAACACGGCGAGTGGAGTTTAGACCAAAAAGCTCTATTTTTGTCTCATCAGACCACATGACCTTCTCCCATTCCTCCTCTGGATCATCCAGATGGTCATTGGCAAACTTCAGATGGGCCTGGACATGCGCTGGCTTGAGCAGGGGGACCTTGCGTGCGCTGCAGGATTTTAATCCATGACGGCGTAGTGTGTTACTAATGGTTTTCTTTGAGACTGTGGTCCCAGCTCTCTTCAGGTCATTGACCAGGTCCTGCCGTGTAGTTCTGGGCTGATCCCTCACCTTCCTCATGATCATTGATGCCCCACGAGGTGAGATCTTGCATGGTGCCCCAGACCGAGGGAGATTGACCGTCATCTTGAACTTCTTCCATTTTCTAATAATTGCGCCAACAGTTGTTGCCTTCTCACCAAGCTGCTTGCCTATTGTCCTGTAGCCCATCCCAGCCTTGTGCCGGTCTACAATTTTATCCCTGATGTCCTTACACAGCTCTCTGGTCTTGGCCATTGTGGACAGGTTGGAGTCTGTTTGATTGAGTGTGTGGACATGTGTCTTTTATACAGGTAACGAGTTCAAACAGGTGCAGTTAATACAGGTAATGAGTGGAGAACAGAAGGGCTTCTTAAAGAAAAACTAACAGGTCTGTGAGAGCCGGAATTCTTACTGGTTGGTAGGTGATCAAATACTTATGTCATGCAATAAAATGCAAATTCATTATTAAAAAATCATACAATGTGATTTTCTGGATTTTTGTTTTAGATTCCGTCTCTCACAGTTGAAGTGTATCTATGATAAAAATTACAGACCTCTACATGCTTTGTAAGTAGGAAAACCTGCAAAATCGGCAGTGTATCAAATACTTGTTCTCCCCACTGTATATAGTACTCACCTATATACTAGGGAAGGACGTAGTATATATATAGTACTCACCTCTATACTAGGGAAGAACGTAGTATAATTGTATTTAAAGATTGCAGTCAGTGCTGGAAAATTTACTTGGAGGCTGTAAATGCGCTGACCGTTACATTGTACAGTTAATTTAACCATGCTAAATATTAATTTACCTGTTCATTTAACCAGTCTGTATATTAAGTAAACTATTATTACCCTCGCTCATATCATACGCACTTTTAGCTACTGAGGTATTTCTCTGCCATCGACCTGTATAGTATAGTTAACCATGAACCATCCACCAATCAATCAATCAATCAATCAATCAATCAATCAATCAATCAATCTATCTATCTATCTATCTATCTATCTATCTATCTATCTATCTATCTATCTATCTATCTATCTATCTATCTATCTATCTATCTACCTATCTACCTATCTACCTATCTATCTATCTATCTATCTATCTATCTACCTACCTACCTACCTACCTATCTATCTATCATTAATCTCAATGAGACTAACCTCGTTAGATAAAGGTTAAATAAAATATAGTACTCACCTCTATATAGGCAATGTCATTGTTAGCTTCCCTGATGGTGGGGTGCCAGTCTTTGGGTGGCTTTACAACGTGCTTCCCATCTGTTACGAACCACAGCAACCGTGGCCAGCCTGCATACCATGCATACATTTTAGTCATGAAACAGATACTCTGTACACAGGCAAGTAAAGACAGAATGCCAGTGGTATAGACCAGCTCCTACCTTTAAACGTGACCACCTCACCAGTCTGGGCTTTAGGCAGGCCCTTCTGACAGGCATCAGTAGTCAGAGCTAGGGTTACCCCACAGCTGCCCAACAGGAAACCTATCTGCTGACTGCCTGCATCCTAAATATTTATGAGTGAGAGAGAGTGAGAGTGTGTGAGTGTGTGAGAGTGTAAGAATGTGTAAGAATGTGTGTGAGAGAGAGAGAGAGAGAGAGAGAGAGAGAGAGAGAGAGAGAGAGAGAGAGAGAGAGAGAGAGAGAGGGAGGGAGAGAGAGAGAGAGAGAGAGAGAGAGAGAGGGATATATGTCAACAGCAACCTTGGGAAAATCCTTTGCATTATCATTAACAGCAGACTAGTTCATTTCATCAGTGAAAACAATGTACTGAGAAAATGTCAAATTGGATTTTTACCAAATTACCGTACGACAGACCACGTATTCACCCTGCACACCCTAATTGACAAACAAACAAACCAAAACAAAGGCAAAGTCTTCTCATGCTTTGTTGATTTCAAAAAAGCTTTTGACTCAATTTGGCATGAGGGTTTGCTATAGAAATTGAAAGTGGTGTTGGGGGAAAAACATATGACATTATAAAATCCATATACATAAACAACAAGTGTGCGGTTAAAATTGGCAAGACACATTTCTTTCCACTGGTCCATGGGGTGAGACAGGGATGCAGCTAAAGCCCCACTCTCTTCAACATATATATCAACGAATTGGCGAGGGCATTAGAACAGTCTGCAGCACCCGCCCTCACCCTACTAGAATCTGAAGTCAAATGTCTACTGTTTGCTGAAGATCTGGTTCTTCTGTCACCAACCAAGGAGGTCCTACAGCAGCACCTAGATCTTCCGTACAGATTCTGTCAGACCTGGGCCCTGACAGTAAATCTCAGTAAGACCAAAATAATGGTGTTCCAAAAAAGGTCCAGTTGCCAGGACAACAAATACAAATTCCATCTAGACACCATTGCTCTAGAGCAGACCTGGGCATTGTACGGCCCGCGGGCCAAATACGGCCCTGATTCTGACCGGCCCGCGAAAGATTACATGATAATTAGAAAATAAAACATATTTTCTAATTATCTTATGGGTGGACTAAAACCGCATTGCTTTTATTTTGAAGCCCATTTATTCTCACAGTGCACGCAATCGTGCACGTCAACTGTGCACGTGAAATGCGTGTGATTGACAACCTGTCTACCTTCCGTGTCACCCCTGAAACATGCGAAAATGTCGGCTCATGCCAAAAAGAGGAAAGTGGATGCCGAAAGCCGAACTTTCAAACAAATATGGACTACTAATTTTTTCTTTACTGAAGTCAAGGGTAAACCTGTGTGTTTGGTTTGTGGGGAGCATGTCGCCGTGTTTAAAGAGTACAATTTGAAACGGCATTACGAGACGAAACATGCCGAGAAATACAAAAACTTGACTGGTGCCGAACGAGCGCGGACATCAACGGATTTACTAGCAAAGCTAGAAAAACAACATGGCTGTTTTACAAAGCTGCATGCAGCCATAGATGCAGCGACCAGAACCAGCTTTGTGATAGCCCACAAAATCGCCCAGAACAGTAAGCCATTCTCGGAGGGGGAGTTTGTGAAAGAGTGCATGGTCGAGTCTGCAGCACTGCTATGCCCAGAGAAAAAAGAAGCATTTGAAAACATCCCGCCGCACCGTGACGAGAAGGGTGGAGGACATCGCAGAGAATCTGGAGTTTCAGCTGCAAAGTGGGAAGCTTGGACTTTTATTCCTTGGCTTTGGATGAGAGCTGTGACAAAACATAGCCATGTGGTTGATGTTGTTACTACAACAGTTAAATTCATCAGAGCGTGAGCATTAAATCACAGGCAGTTTGTTTCACTATTGGAGGAGCAAGAGAGCGAACATGGTGATGTCAGGTACCACACAGCTGTCAGATGGCTCAGCCTGGGCAAAGTGCTAAAAAGGTTTTGGGTTCTGAAATCAGAAATAAAAGAGTTTTGTGAGATGAAAGGCAAAACCATCCCAGAGCTGTCTGATAAGGATTGGATGGCAGATTTAACATTTGCTGTTGATGTGACTGCAATGATGAATGAACTGAACACACAACTGCAGGGAAGGGCCTTTTTGCTCATGAAATGCATAGCCATGTGAAAGCCTTCATGACAAAGTTGCAATTAATTTCAAGGCAACTAGGCAGCAACAATCTCGAACACATGAAAACCCTGAAAGAAGTCAAACCATCAGCTGATCACCGGCACAGGTACTCATCCATGTTAGGAGCACTGCATGATGAATTTTCAAGGCGTTTTCAAGATTTCAAAAAGGTTGAGGATGAAATGCAGCTGGTTTCCTCTCCCTTTACCTGCAGTGTTGATAGTGAACCCACTGATGTTCAGCTTGAACTCATTGACCTGCAGTCTGATTCACTACTGAAAGAGCACTTTAAGTCAGCATCACTGCTAGAGTTCTACTCTGCTCTCAAGGAGGAGAACTTTCCAAACATGAGGAGACATGCTCAGAAGATGTTGGTTCTTTGGATCCACCTACATATGTGAACAGACATTCTCAGTCATGAAGTTTACCAAATCCAGGTACAGATCCTCTCTCACTGATGAACATCTGTCAGCTGTGCTTCGCATCTCCACCTCAGACATTCAACCTGACTTTGATGGACTTGTTAAAGATCAACAGAGACTGGATTTCTCACACTGAATGAAAAAAAATAGAACTGAAGAACACTACATTTTTTTTTGCACAGTTCTGAAAACATTAAATGTTTAATATAGGCATGTAAAGTCAAAAAGGCTGGGACACTTTTCTTTACACAGTTACACAGTTCAGTGTCTTGTTTATTTTGGCTACAAAGATGATGTGATGTCTTTAGAAAGCTAAGAAAATCCTTGTTTCAATAGTATATGAAACTCAAAATGCCCTTTGTTATTAATGTGACTGAAAATGAGTCAAATGTTTCACATTTTGTTTATCATTTTGGAAATTCTATTTGAATAAATGATATTTTTGAAAGCTAACCTCACCTTTTAATTGCCAAATAATAACATACACTCTTACCAGCGGTCAAAACAATGCCATTTACTGCTTTTTATATAGAAATAAAATGTATATTATGCATAATTGAGTTCTGCATTTTGGCCCGGCCCTCCATTTGGCCCCCTGGGAAAAATAACTGCCCACCCCTGCTCTAGAGCCACAAAAAACTATACATACCTTGGCCTAAAATTAACATAAAATTAGACATACCAATTAGGATCTGGCAAAAAATACTTGAATCAGTTATAGAACCCATTGGCCTTTATGGTTGTGAGGTCTGGGGTTCTGCTCACCAACCAAGAATTCACAAAATGGGACAAACACCAAATTGAGACTCTGCATGCAGAATTCTGCAAAAATATCCTCATTGTACAACGAAAAACACCAAATAATGCATGCAGAGCAGAATTAGGCCGATACCCACTTATTATCAAAATTATGAAAAGATCCGTTAAATTCTAAAACCACCTAAAAGGAATCGATTCCCAAACCTTCCCTAACAAAGCCATCACCTACAGAGAGATGAACCTGGAGAAGAGTCCCCTAAGCAAGCTGGTCCTGGGGCTTTGTTCACAAACACAACCAGACCCCACAGAGACCCAGGACAGCAACACAATTAGACCCAACCAAATCATGAGAAAACAAAAAGAGAATTACTTGTCACATTGGAAAGAATTAACAAAAAAACAGAGCAAACTAGAATGATATTTGTCCCTAAACAGAGAGTACAGAGTGGCAGAATACCTGACCACTGTGACTGACCCAAACTTAAGGACAGCTTTGACTATTTACCGACTCGGTAAGCAGACCTGGCTCTCAAGAGAAGACAGGCTATGTGCACACTGCCCACAAAACAAGGTGGAAACTGAGCTGCACTTCCTAAACTCCTGCCAAATGTATGACCATATTAGAGATACATATTTCCCAAGATGACGCCGGAAACTAGTTGCATCGCAACTAGTTCTTAGGAAAGTATTTAGTTTTTTACATGATTAGCTCAGGAAATGTTTTGTGTCATTACATACAGCCGGGAAGAACTATTGGATATCAGAGTGGTGGTAACTCACCAGCACTACCAGCATTACAACCAGGAATATGACTTCCCTGGAGCAGATCCTTTGTTCTCTCTCCCCAGAGCAATATAGAGGCACTCGAGACGGCCTGCTGGTTCAACATAGGAGGCGCGCACATCACCCACCGCTTCCGGTATATCTGTCTTTTGTGTATTTTTGTTCTGGCATTTTGCACCTGCCCTGTGTTTTGTTGTAGCTGCTTGACAAAGAAATTTCCCCTCGGGGATCAATAAAGTATCTATCTATCTATCTATCTATCTATCTATCTATCTATCTATCTATCTATCTATCTATCTACAGTGGGGAGAACAAGTATTTGATAAAATAAAATACTTGTTCGTTAATAAAATGCAAATTAATTATTTAAAAATCATACAATGTGATTTTCTGGATTTTTGTTTTAGATTCCGTCTCTCACAGTTGAAGTGTACCTATGATAAAAAATTACAGACTTCTACATGCTTTGTAAGTAGGTAAACCTGCAAAATCGGCAGTGTATCAAATACTTGTTCTCCCCACTGTATCTGTCTATTACAGAGACATAATTTATAGATCGGCAGGAAAAAGTGTTCTTGAGCGGCTTGATGTTCTTTACCATTCAGCCATCAGATTTGTCAATGTCCTTATAGGAAATAATGTTCCTTATAGGAAACATCACTGCACTTTATACTCCTCTGTAAACTGGTCATCTCTGTATACCCATCACAAGACCCACTGGTTGATGCTTATTTCTAAAACCCTCTTAGGCTTCACTCCCCCCTATCTGAGATATCTACTGCAGCCCTCATCCTCCACATACAACACCCGTTCTGCCAGTCACATTCTGTTAAAGGTCCCCAAAGCACACACATCCCTGGGTCGCTCGTCTTTTCAGTTCGCTGCAGCTAGCGACTGGAACGAGCTGCAACAAACACTCAAACTGGACAGTTTTATCTCAATCTCTTCATTCAAAGACTCAATCATGGACACTCTTACTGACAGTTGTGTCTGCTTTGTGTGATGTATTGTCATCTCTACCTTCTTGCCCTTTGTGCTGTTGTCTGTGCCCAATAATGTTTGTCCCATGTTTTGTGCTGCTACCATGTTGTGCTGCTACCATGTTATTGTCATGTTACGTTGCTACCATGCTGTGTTGTCATGTTGTGTTGCTACCATGCTGTGTTGTCATGTTGTGTTGCTACCATGTGTAAGGGCTGGGTAGTGGTGAAGCCGCTAACTCCCATCAGGGGGAGTGGATGAGCCACAACCCAGTCCTCACTTCAGTTAGGGAGGATTAATGATCCCCAATCAGAGACAGCTGTCTAGTGTTGTCTCTGATTGGGGAGAGTATTTAGCTGTCCTCCACATCCACCTGTGCGTGGATCATTATTTGTTTGTTCGTGTTTGTCTGCATGATGGCAGAACTCAGTTAAGTCACGGTGTTCAGTTTGTAGTAGTTTGTTTTCTCTCTCCTTTTATTTTGAATGCCTTGTGAGAAGATCTCATTCATAAATAAAAAGGAATGTCACTCCATCAGCGCTCCGTTTATCGTCCCTTCTATACGCATCGTGACAGAATGATCCACCAACCCGGGACACAACGGAGCCTGACATTGGGAGATATCCTCCTCGGTATGGGGAAAATTACCGAGGAGGAATACTCCCATTATCGTGCGGTGGAGGAAGGCTGGGGTCCGGAGCAGCGGCGCCGACGTCGGGGAAAGAGTCGGCGGGCCAAAAAAGCTAGGGACCAGCCTGGAGCCCAGAAAAACCCCCAAACGGATTTTGGGGGGGGCTATGGGGGTGGTCGGGGATCGACGGAGAAGAGCCCCGACCACTGCACTCGTGGGGGTTCCCGGAGGAGCCCCTACAGCCATGGGAGCGGAAGTACAGAGAGGAGTCGGAGGAAGACGACGACGATGTGCTTCTGTTCCCTCACTCGTGGGGGTTCCCGGAGGAACCCTCACAGGATGGGGATTGGCGCTGGAGAGACAACGACAGCAACAGTCCTAATCCAGTGCCAGTTCCCAGCCCGGTGCCTTCAGCGCCGGTCCAGAGTCGGAGGAGGAGGAGGAGACCGACTCAGCGCACCCAAACATCGGTGCGCAACAAAAGCCCGCTGCGACCCGTGCCAGCTCAGCGCACCAGCCAAACGGTGCGTCTGCCCAGTCCGGTACGCCCAGTGCCGGCTCCTCGCACCCGACCTCCAGTGAAGGTCAGCAACCCTGAGCCTCCAGTGAAGGTCAGCAGCCCGAGACCTCCAGTGAAGGTCAGCAGCCCGAGACCTCCAGTGAAGGTCAGCAACCCTGAGCCTCCAGTGAAGGTCAGCAACCCTGAGCCTCCAGTGAAGGTCAGCAACCCTGAGCCTCCAGTGAAGGTCAGCAGCCCTGAGCCCCCAGTGAAGGTCAGCAACCCTGAGCCCCCAGTGAAGGTCAGCAGCCCGAGACCTCCAGTGAAGGTCAGCAGCCCGAGACCTCCAGTGAAGGTCAGCAGCCCGAGACCTCCAGTGAAGGTCAGCAGCCCGAGACCCCCAGTGAAGATCAGCAGCCCGAGACCTCCAGTGAAGATCAGCAGCCCGAAACCTCCAGTGAAGGTCAGCAATCCGGGGCCGGTCGTCTGCTTCGCTCCAGTGCAGGAGCAGTCCGCTCCACCGGTGCCCAGTCCGGGGCCGGTCGTCTGCTTCGCTCCAGTGCCGGAGCGGTCCGCTGCACCGGTGCCCAGTCCATGGCCGGTCGTCTGCTTCGCTCCAGTGCCGGAGCGGTCCGCTCCACCGGTGCCCAGTCCGGGGCCGGTCGTCTGCTTCGCTCCAGTGCCGGAGCTCCGTTTATCGTCCCTTCTATACGCATCGTGATACCATGCTGTGTTGTCATGTTGTGTTGCTACCATGCTGTGTTGTCATCTTGTGTTGCTGCCATGCTGTGTTGTCATGTGTTGCTGCCTTGCTATGTTGTTGTTTTAGGTCTCTCTTTATGTAGTGTTGTTTTTGTCTCTCTAGTCGTGATGTGTGTTTGGTCCTATATTTATATTGCATTTATTTATATTTTTAATCCCAGCCCCCGTCCCTGCAGGAGGTCTATTACCTTTTGGTAGGCTGTGATTGTAATAAAGAATTTGTTCTTAAATGACTTGCCTAGTTAAATAAAGTTTAAATAAAAATTTAATAAATAATAAATCCGAGCATGACTCCATCTTGCTCCTCCCTTCCTATAGGCAGAAACTCAAACAGGAAGTACCCATAATAAGGACTATTCAACGCAGGTCTGACCAATCGGAATCCACACTCCAGGATTGTTTTGATCACGTGGACTAGGATATATTCCAGGTATTTTCTGAAAAATTATCTAGACGCATACACAGACACGGTGACTGAGTTTATAAGGAAGTGTATAGGAGATGTCGTACCCACTGACTATTAAAACCTACCCCAACCAGAAACTGTGGATAGATGGTAGCATTCGCGTGAACCACCGCATTTAAACATGGCAAGGTGACTGGGAATATGGAAGAATATAAACAGTGTAGTTATTCACTCCACAAGGCAATCAAACAAGCTAAACGTCAGTCTAGAGACAAAGTGGAGTCACAATTCAATGACTCAGACGTATGTGGTAGGACAATCACTGATTATAAAAGGAAAACCAGCCACGTCGCCGAGACGAACATCTTGCTTCCAGACATGCTAAACACCTTCTTTGCCCGCTTTGAAGATAAAACAATGCCACCGACACAGCTCTCTACCAAGGACTGTGGGCTCTCCTTCTCCATGGCCGACGTGAGTGAAATAACCCTTGCAAGGCTGCTGGCCCGACGGCATCCCAAGCCGCATCCTCAGAGAATGCGCAGACCAGCTGGCTGGTGTGTTTACAGGCATATTCAATCTCTCCCTATCCCTGTCTGCTGTCCCCACATGCTTCAAGATGGCCACCATTGTTCCTGTACCTAAGAAAGCAAAGGTAACTGAACTTAATGACTATCGCCCTGTAGCACTCACCTCTGTCATCATGAAGTGCTTTGAGAGACTAGTCAAGGATCATATCACCTCTACCTTACCTGCCACCCTAGACCCATTTCAATTTGCTTACCGCCCCAATAGATCCACAGATGATGCAATCACCATCACTCTGCACACTGCCCTATCCCATCTGAACAAGAGGTACCAAGCTCATCATTAAGCTCGAGGCCCTGGGTCTGAACCCCGCCCTATGCAACTGGGTCCTGGACTTCCTGACGGGCCGCCCCCAGGTGGTAAGGGTAGGTAAAATCTTAGAAAACGTTGTTGCGCCGCAACTCACTGCCTTCCTGAAGACAAATAATAATGTATACGAAACACTTCAGTCTGGTTTTAGACCCTATCATAGCACTGAGAGTGCACTCGTGAAAGTGGTAAATTACCTTTTAATGGCGTCAGACCAAGGCTCTGCATCTGTCCTCGTGCTCTTAGACCTCAGTGCTGCTTTTGACACCATCGACCACCATATTCTTTTGGAGAGATTGGAAACCTTAATTGGTCTACACGGACAAGTTCTTAACTGGTTTAGATCTTACCTGTCGGAGAGATATCAGTTAGTCTCCGTGGATGGTTTGTCAATTGTAAGTTTCGGTGTACCTCAAGGTTCCGTTTTAGGACCACTATTGTTTTCACTATATATTTTACCTCTTAGTGATGTCATTCGGAAACATAATGTTAACTTCCATTGCTATGCGGACGACACACAGCTGTACACTTCGATGAAACATGATGCCCCAAAATTGCCTGCCCTGGAAGCCTGTGTTTCATACATAAGGAAGTGGATGGCGGCAAATTTTGAATTTTTAAATTCTGATAAAACAGAGATGCTAGTTCTAGGTCCCAAGAAACAAAGAGATCTGCTTTTGGATCTGACAATTCATCTTGATGGTTGTACAGTCGTCCGCCAAAAAACTGTGAAGGACATCGGCGTTACTCTGGACCCTGATCTATCTTTTAACGAACATCTCTTCAGTAGGTCCTATGATTGAGTGCAGTCTGGCCCAGGAGTGTGAAGGTGAACGGCAAGGCTCTGGAGCGACGAACCACCCTTGCTGTCTCTGCCTGGCCGGTTCCCGTCTCTCCATTGGGATTCTCTGCCTCTGACCCTATTACGGGGGCTGAGTCACTGGCTTACTGGTGATTTCCATGCCATCCCTTGGAGGGGTGCGTCACTTCCTGTCCGTTTGTCGCCCCCTCTGGCTTCTGCAGTGGAGGGGATCTTTCGTTGGCTATACTCAGCCTTGTCTCAGGGTAGTAAGTTGGTGGTTGTTGATATCCTTCTATTGGTGTGGGGCTGTGCTTTGGCAGAGTGGGTGAGGTTATATCCTGCCTGGTTGGCCCTGTCCGGGGGTATTGTCTGGGTATTGTCGGAGGCGGCCACAGTGTCTCCTGATTACCCCTGTCTCAGCCTCCAGTATCTATGCTGCAATAGTCTATGTGCCGGGGGGCTAGGGTCAGTTTGTTAAATCTGTGTGAATCTTGTGTGAATTTAAGTATGCTCCCTCTAATTCTCTCTCTCTCCCACTCTACCTCCTCTCCCGGAGGACCTGAGCCTACCCGGAGGACCACGCTTCAGGACTACCTGCCCTGATGACTCCTAGCTGTCCCCAGTCCACCCCAGTCTCCACCCGGCACAGCCAGAAGAGGACTGGCCACCCCTCAGAGCCTGGTTCCTGTCAAGGTTTATTCCTAGGTTTTTCTAGGGAGTTGTTCCTAGCCACCGTGCTTCTACATCTGCATTGCTTGCTGTTTGGGGTTTTAGGCTGGGTTTTTGTAAAGCACTTTGTGACATCGGCTGATGTAAAATGGGATTTATAAATACATTTGATTTGATCAAGGCAAAGGGTGGCTATTTTGAAGAATCTCAAATATAATATATATTTTGATTTGTTTAACACTTTTTTGGTTACTACATGATTTCACATGTGTTATGTCATAGTTTTGATGTCCACTTTTATTCTACAATGTAAAAAATAGTGTAAATAAAGAAAAACCCTTGAATGAGTAATATTCCAAACTTTTGGCCCCCAGTGCATATAAAAACAAAGATTCATGGAGGCCACTGTGTTCTTGGGGACCTTCAATGCTGCAGATCTGTGCCTCGACACAATCCTGTCTCGGAGCTCTACGGACAATTCCTTTGACCTCATGTACAATAATTGAATTTACCACAGGTAGACTCCAATCAAGTTGTAGAAACATCTCAAGGATG
The DNA here is from genome assembly GCA_023634145.1 of Thymallus thymallus. NCBI lineage: Eukaryota > Metazoa > Chordata > Actinopteri > Salmoniformes > Salmonidae > Thymallus > Thymallus thymallus. The sequence goes on along the minus strand of CM042407.1, from coordinate 41,445,156 downwards.
ATTAATGGAAACAGGATGCATCTGAGCTCAATTTCAAGTCTCACAGCAAAGGGTCTGAATACTTATGTAAATAAGGTATTTCAAGGTATCAAAAACCTGTTTTCACTTTGTCATTATGGGGTATTGAGTCATTATGTGGTATTGTGTGTAGATTGATGTCATTATGGGGTATTGTGTGTAGATTGATGTCATTATGGGGTATTGTGGGTAGATTGATGTCATTATGGGGTATTGTGGGTAGATTGATGTCATTATGGGGTATTGTGGGTAGATTGATGTCATTATGGGGTATTGTGGGTAGATTGATGTCATTATGGGGTATTGTGTGTAGATTGATGTCATTATGGGGTATTGTGGGTAGATTGATGTCATTATGGGGTATTGTGGATAGATTGATGTCATTATGGGGTATTGTGGGTAGATTGATGTCATTATAGGGTATTGTGTGTAGATTGATGTCATTATGGGGTATTGTGTGTAGATTGATGTCATTATGGGGTATTGTGTCATTATGGGGTATGTGTCATTATGGGGTATTGTGTCATTATGGGGTATTGATGTCATTATGGGGTATTGTGTGTAGATTGATGTCATTATGGGGTATTGTGTGTAGATTGATGTCATTATGGGGTATTGTGTCATTATGGGGTATTGTGTCATTATGGGGTATTGTGTCATTATGGGGTATTGATGTCATTATGGGGTATTGTGTGTAGATTGATGTCATTATGGGGTATTGTGTGTAGATTGATGTCATTATGGGGTATTGTGGGTAGATTGATGTCATTATGGGGTATTGTGTCATTATGGGGTATTGTGTCATTATGGGGTATTGATGTCATTATGGGGTATTGTGTGTAGATTGATGTCATTATGGGGTATTGTGTGTAGATTGATGTCATTATGGGGTATTGTGGGTAGATTGATGTCATTACGGGGTATTGATGTCATTATGGGGCATTGTGGGTAGATTGATGTCATTATGGGGTATTGAGTCGTTATGGGGTATTGAGTCGTTATGGGGTATTGAGTGTAGATTGATGTCATTATGGGGTATTGTGTCATTATGGGGTATTGATGTCATTATGGGGTATTGATGTCATTATGGGGTATTGAGTCGTTATGGGGTATTGTGTGTAGATTGATGTCATTATGGGGTATTGTGTCATTATGGGGTATTGATGTCATTATGGGGTATTGATGTCATTATGGGGTATTGTGTGTAGATTGATGTCATTATGGGGTATTGTGTGTAGATTGATGTCATTATGGGGTATTGTGGGTAGATTGATGTCATTATGGGGTATTGATGTCATTATGGGGCATTGTGGGTAGATTGATGTCATTATGGGGTATTGAGTCGTTATGGGGTATTGAGTCGTTATGGGGTATTGAGTGTAGATTGATGTCATTATGGGGTATTATGGGTAGATTGATGTCATTATGGGGTATTGATGTCATTATGGGGCATTGTGGGTAGATTGATGTCATTATGGGGTATTGAGTCGTTATGGGGTATTGAGTCGTTATGGGGTATTGAGTGTAGATTGATGTCATTATGGGGTATTATGGGTAGATTGATGTCATTATGGGGTATTGATGTCATTATGGGGCATTGTGTGTAGATTGATGTCATTATGGGGTATTGTGTGTAGATTGATGTCATTATGGGATATTGTGTGTAGATTGATGTCATTATGGGGTATTGTGGGTAGAGTGATGTCATTATGGGGTAATGTGTGTAGATTGATGTCATTATGGGGTATTGTGGGTAGATTGGTGTCATTATGGGGTATTGTGGGTAGATTGGTGTCATTATGGGGTATTGTGTGTAGATTGATGTCATTATGGTGTATTGTGTGTAGATTGATGTCATTATGGGGTAATGTGTGTAGATTGATGTCATTATGGGGTATTGTGGGTAGATTGATGTTATTATGGGGTATTGTGTGTAGATTGATGTCATTATGGGGTATGGTGTGTAGAGTGATGTCATTATGGGGTATTGTGGGTAGAGTGATGTCATTATGGGGTATTGTGGGTAGATTGATGTCATTATGGGGTATTGTGTGTAGATTGATGTCATTATGGGGTATTGTGGGTAGATTGATGTCATTATGGGGTATTGTGTGTAGATTGATGTCATTATGGGGTATTGTGGGTAGATTGATGTCATTATGGGGTATTGTGGGTAGATTGATGTCATTATGGGGTATTGTGGGTAGATTTATGTCATTATGGGGTATTGTGGGTAGATTGATGTCATTATGGGGTATTGTGTGTAGATTGATGTCATTATGGGGTATTGTGTGTAGATTGATGTCATTATGGGGTATTGTGGGTAGATTGATGTCATTATGGGGTATTGTGGGTAGATTGATGTCATTATGGGGTATTGTGTGTAGATTGATGTCATTATGGGGTATTGTGTGTAGATTGATGTCATTATGGGGTATTGTGGGTAGATTGATGTCATTATGGGGTATTGTGTGTAGATTGATGTCATTATGGGGTATTGTGTGTAGATTGATGTCATTATGGTGTATTGTGTGTAGATTGATGTCATTAGATTGATGTCATTATGGGGTATTGTGTGTAGATTGATGTCATTATGGGGTATTGTGTGTAGATTGATGTCATTATGGTGTATTGTGTGTAGATTGATGTCATTATGGGGTATTGTGTGTAGATTGATGTCATTATGGGGTATTGTGGGTAGATTGATGTCATTATGGGGTATTGTGTGTAGATTGATGTCATTATGGTGTATTGTGTGTAGATTGATGTCACTACGGGGTATTGTGTGTAGATTGATGTCATTATGGGGTATTGTGTGTAGATTGATGTCATTATGGGGTAATGTGTGTAGATTGATGTCATTATGGGGTATTGTGTGTAGATTGATGTCATTATGGGGTATTGTGTGTAGATTGATGTCATTATGGGGTATTGTGTGTAGATTGATGTCATTATGGGGTATTGTGGGTA